>ML783237.1:680040-693569 GCA_009831015.1 Picea engelmannii | reverse complement strand
ACCCCTGGATGCAAAGAAAACAACAAGTGGGAGAATGTTGGGTATGTGTTATATTCTTTGCATGTGTGTGTGTGTGGGTGCGTCAGATACGACAACTGCGTCTGACGATCCCTTCACCTAGAGCTCTGTCGTGTGCACCGGGCACTTTCCTAGGGGGGTTCCAGGGGGGGCAGGTATGCCCCCCCTGGTTACGTGCAACGTTTGGGGCAGTGCCTCGAAATTTTTTTTTGGGTGGTTTTTGCTATTTTTAGCGGATTTTGCTATTTTTAGCGGATTTGTAAATTAATCCCGGATTAAGGCATTAGGGTTTTGGTATCTACAGAATACCTAAAAACATTGTATATATTGTATGGCGAATGGTGAAATTCGATATAATGAAAATAAGAAAGGTTTTCCCGGTTGAGGGTTTCTGGTATAAAATCTTTGTGTACTTTGTGTATGAGCGATTGATTAATTTTTGTATTGCTTAAGAATCTATATGCATTGTTTTACTTCACAGGTTTAAAACTTACAGAGGACACATGGATTTAAATCATGTTAATATTGTTTCTACTCATGCAAAGGAGTTATTAAACGATGGCGATGAACTGGGGTGGCAGGATGAGAGCTTCCTCTCGAAGAATGATGAGCTTTGTGGGGGGCAGACTCTGTCATCTCCATTAATTCGTGATGTGGAGTTCAAGTTAGGTGAGAGGACTAACTTATTGACATGGGCTCCTCACCACACTTTAGACTAAACCCTCGAACTAAGGAGACTCTTTACTATCCAGAGGCAAGTTTAGAGAAGTCTACTCTTACTCACACAGGGCAGTGTTTAGATGAAGGTTTTATTCAGAGGCAGGAAGGGCCATTCAAGATCTCTACTACAACTGCAAAGGGGAAACCTACACCAGTTATAGAGCTGAAACCCGGGAAGACTTTTAATATTAAGCAGGGTATTTACCCATTTACTGATTCTCAACATTCGGGACTTGGAAGGAAAAAAGCCTGGAAGCAGAACAAAAAGGCACGTAAGATGGTTCTAGGAGCAGACGTAGCTCTAGAAGATGCAATGAGACTTGCTCTTTGCAGAGTGGTGGGCAGATTAACTTATCCTTACCTTTGTAAGGGAAACTTCTTGAAGTGGTTAGAACAAAGGTGGATTACTCTTCTGGGTTACGGTCCTAAATTCTTCCATCTATCAAAAGGCTGGCTTAGATTCATCTGTAGAACCCCAGAGGATGCTACTAGACTCATGGACTTGACTTGGGTTTTGTGGGGGTGTAGCCTTCTTCTAAAGCGTTGGAGAATAGCTTTTGATCTGGAGACAGAACACTTCCAGTTTCGTCATTTATGGGTACTCTTTCCAGGGTTATCGATACATTTCTGGAATCCTAAGGCGCTTAAAGCCATTGGAAATTCATTGGGGAGATTTCTTGCATTAGATTCTGATGCATTAAAAAGATCTTCAAGGAAGGTGGCCAGAGTGCTAACAGAAATGGACCTTCATGGTGGTTTTCCAAAGGTCATTGATATTGAGTGGAGAGGTAGGCACCTGAGACACAAATTAGACTACCTGGGTCTACCCTTTCGGTGCAGTCGATGCAGGGGTACTGGTCATTTACGTTGGCAGTGCAATGGAGCTCCACTAGAGGAGGAATCAGAGGAGTCCTTTCTTCTTAGGGACCCTCCGGAATACATGGATGTTTTGGATTCTATGGAGTGCGAAGGAATCGGCTTTGAACTAGATTCTACGTGCATGGCAAAGGACGTGGACTCCTCTCTCACTGGTACAAGCTTAAAGGACAACAGGGAGCTAGCTTTCTTGAATGTCAATGGACCATGTATGAAGCGCATTAAATTCTGGAAGAATATTGTTGATAGTGGTTTATTAGGTATTAAGAACCTTATTTTAGCGGGTGACCTCAATTTTGTCTGCGATCCGGAGGAAGTTTGGGGGGGTACTCCTAGACAAGCTGATTCTGGAGACTTTTACAAGGAACTTTTTGGGGACAAAAAAATGATTGACGTGAAGCCGACTAAGATGGTTCCGATGTGGAGAAATGGTAGGTCGGGGGTGGAAGCTGTGGGAAGAAGGCTTGACAGGTGTATAGTAGCCAACAATGTGTTACTAAAGGTTGGGGTGTATCGATCATGGGTTGAATACCCATTCATCTCAGATCATGCACCCATTCTATTACAGTTGGAAGCTCCTCTGAGTCATATTGCATTTCCTTTCAAATTTAATGCTCACTGTCTAAATGATCTGGATTTTGAGTATTTGGTTCATATGACTTGGAACCATCCAATTTATTTGACTAAATTGAGGTTCAGGAATCGGCTCATTTGGAGGTTAAAGGATTTAAAAGAAAAAACTAAACTCTGGTTTAGACAGAAACGGGAAAATAACTTGGTAAAACTAAAAGAATTAGAAGCAGGCCTCAAGGTTTCCATTTCAATCCTGAATACAGATACTTCAAACCTGGAAGAAGGGAGGATTTTGCGCCAAAAAGAATTGGATAGAAATGTGATCCTTAGAGGTATAGAAGAATCATGGAGATTACGTAGATGGGCGATATGGCTTGCGAGTGGGGACAATAACACAAAATTCTTTCATAATTATGCAAATTTCAACCGAGCGAGAAAACACATTTGGGAAATCTCGGATAATGAAGGGTCAATTTTCATAGAGCCGGTCGACATTAAAAAGGCAGCCTTTGATCGCTTCAATATCTTCTACAAGGAACAGGAGAATCCAAATATGACTGAGAAAGTTAACACTGCAAGTATGTTCCCAAAAATATTCATTGAGGAGGACTCAATCAGAATCACACAACCGGTGTCTTTGGAGGAATTAAAATCTGTTCTTTTCAAATTCAAAAAAGCCAAGAGCCCTGACCTGGATGGTTGGCCAACTCAAATTTTCACTTTTTTCTTTGATGTAGTGGGACATGACCTCCTTGATATGGTGGAAGAATCGAGAAGGCTGGGATTGGTGGGAGGCAGTTTAAATTCAACTTTCTTTTCTTTGATACCGAAGACACAAAAGCCCAAGACCTTTGAAGATTTCCAACCAATATCTTTATGTAATTTATGTTATAAATTAATTTCTAAGATTATATCCAATCAGATCAAACCCTTACTATCAAGAGCACTCTCTGAAGAACAGTTTGGCTTTCTCCATGGAAGGAGAATTCAAGAAGCTATTGGCACAATACATGAAAGCTTACACAGTATCAAAAAAAAGAAATTAAGTGCTCTAGTACTAAAATTGGATTTGAGAAAGGCTTATGACTGTGTAGATTGGGACTTTTTAAGACTCATTCCGGTTTCTACTGGATGCTGCACTCAACTAACAAATTGGATAATGGCATGCATTTCATCATCTACTTTCGTTGTTTTAATTAATGGAGAAGCGACAGGTTTCTTTAAAAATGGGAGGGGGTTGCGACAAGGCTGTCCTTTTTCGCCCCTACTATTTATTATCATTATGGAAGGGTTCAACTTACTGCTGAAATCTGCTCAGGGCGAAGGTAAAATCACAGGTATAAAAGTATCTAGTCTTTATAAGATTTTGCATGTATTATTTGTTGATGATATTATTATTATGACAAGGGCAGACTTAAAGGAGTGGTGGGAGATAGACAAAATCATTTCATCTTTCTGTATTGCATCTGGACTATTGGTAAATCAGTTCAAATCTACAGTTCTTCATGCAGGATTGTCAAGTAATGATCTTACTCCCTTCAAAGATCTTCTCCCCTATTCCTTTATGGACTTGTCTGAGGGGTTTAATTACCTGGGCTATCAGTTAAAGACCAGAACTTTCGAAGTCGAAGATTGGGACTGGCTCCTTACAAAAGTCTTGAAGAGGATAGAGGTTTGGAAATAGATGGCTTTCGTTGGGGGGTCGATATACTCTGGTAAAATCTGTTTTAGAGGGACAACCGGTGTACTGGATGTCCTTAGAAGCTATTCCTCGTGCCGTTTTAAATCAAATTCGGAAATTGATTTTCAAGTTTTTATGGAATGGTAGTAAAGACTCTCAAAAAATCCATTTATGTAGATGGGATCTACTATCTAGGCCAAAAAAAGCAGGGGGGTGGGGGATCGGAAATTTGACTTTATTCAACACGACTCTCAATGCAAATTCTTTATGGAGGGTCTTGAATCTTCAGGGGTTTTGGCACAAACTTATCATAGATAAGTACATAAGAAAGTTTACGGTTATTGAATGGATAAGGTTGTCTAACCATAAAGAGAATGCAACATCGAGGATGTGTAATAGCATGGTTCAGTCATTTCATGTAATTATCCATTGGCTGAGTTGGACACCAGGGAAAGGAACTAACATTGTTTCGGGAAGAGATCATATTCTTGGCCTTGGACAGAAGGCGATATTATCAGACCAATTGAGAACAGTCCTATCTATGAAAGGGATTGTATCCCTGGATATGGCCTCAGTCTATCAAGACCCGATCACCCTTTCTGAAAAGTGGATTAGAGCAAAGGATTTGGGATTATCTGGTGATTTAGAAGATGAATGGGAACAATATTGTAGAGAATTAAATGAGGCAGGGGTTTCACTTGGTGAGAAAGAGGACACACTCATCTAGATAGGAAGGGATTCCTCGGGGAAAATGTCAGTGAAGATTTTATATGCAACACTTATTTCTATCTATGAATGGCCGCAGACGAAGGGATGGAAATATAAGTTATGGAAATGGGAGATCCAGTTGAAGAAAAAACTATTTATCTGGCTAGCTGCAGAAAATAAAATACTAACGTGGAAAGTATTACAGGGTAAAGGATGGCAGGGCCTTGGGCAGTGTCCTTTGTGTAAATCCGAAATTGAGGATGTTGATCATCTATTTGTCCATTGTCGTTTTATCTAGACTGTCTGGGAAAGCTTAGCTATCCATCTCAAAAAAAATATTTGATGGAATGGACGGACTCTATGTCATTGCTTCGAGGCATGGACGAGAGATAAAGACTGATCTTATGTTCTGGCGGCCCAACTCTGCTGTAACATTTGGTATGAAAGGAATCAAGTTATATTTGAAGGAAAAAATCCAAACTGGATGGCTGTCTTTATTAAAACTGTGAGAAATTTATGTCCAGGAAATAGCCCAAAATAAAAAATTGCTTGGAAAAGGAGCCCGCTAATTCAGGATACAGATCATCTAATTGCCTTTTTTGATCGGGCTTCAATTTTAAAAGGTCGGAATTGTGGGGCTGGGGGAGTTTTCAAGTTTTCTACTCAAAGAGTTTGTAGATGTCACCTAAATGGAGGTAGTGGCACAAATTCAAAAGCTAAATTATTGGGGGCATGGGGGACTTTAACCATGGAAAAAATGTGGAATATTTCAAAACTAAAAATATTTGGAGACTCGAAGGGTATTATTGATTGGCTCAACAATAGCTGCATTTTAAAGGCCAACCATTTAGAAGAGTGGAAATATAGAACAAAGGAATTATCCACTCAAGTTCAAGAAATCAACTTTAATCATATTTTCAAAGGCTACAACAAGGAAGCAAACCTCTTATCGAAACAAGCCTTGCTCGGGCCTTCGGGAAGGTTGACTTACTACTTTCTTGTCAATGGGAAAGCAGAACCACTGAATCATCTAAACCTCTTCTAATGGCGGTTTTTTCTTTGGGAAGACCTTTATTGCTCTGGTTCCTTTTTTGGATGTCTTTTGTTTAAGGAAAGATGATTTTCAGAACTCTTTTCATGCTATTAAAAGCTGTGATTTGTATGTGTGATGACATATCCTTTTTTGTGAGGGGTTGTAATCATCCTTGACTGGATTGATTAGGGTTAATGTGTTTGAAGAGAATTTTGTTTCTCTTTTGAAAAATACAACAATACTTTTTGTAGTAGTGAATGGCTAGCTATGTACTGAACTTTTGGGGGGACTTATATAACACCATTGATATGGCTTGATGATGTAAAGGAAATTATAATCTTAATATAATTTCGAACAAATTTTCTTTGGAAAAAAAAAATATAATTTATGAAGTCTCTGTATAGTTTTTCAATTCTTTTGTGATTTCTTGATATTGTATTGCCTTTCCTTAATCTGAAGGTTATATGATTGATAAAATTGAAAGCAAGATTAGACACTGGTGCAACCGCTGGTTGTCTTTAGGGGGACGCTTAGTTGATCAAAGCCGTCTTTGAAAGTCAACCAGTTTACTGGTTGGCACTTTCCAATTTGCCAGCTCAAATTATTGAAAGAATTTGCTAATTGGTTTTTGGTTTCCTCTGGTCGGGAGGCAAAAAGAAGAAAAGCATTCATTTATGCAGCTGACAACATATTGCTCGGCCCAAGCAATTCAAGGGATGGGGTTTGAGGAATCTCGCAGATTTTAGTAGAGCGTTGGCGACAAACACTCTTTGGAGGGTGTTAAAGCATGACAGATTATGGCACCGAGTAATTATTTCAAAGATTCTTCCTTTTGTCTCCGTGGAGAGGTGGTTCCTCACTGTCAATGTCTCAGAATTAAAAGCTTCTCAGACTTGGACTTACTTAAAATCCTTTCACCTACTCATGCACTGGCGGACCTGGAGGTCGGGGTCGGGCCGGTCCATTCTGATAGGAAAGGATTACATTTTGGGTTTGGGAGTCGAGGCGCTTCTATCGACGGATTTAGTTACAGTTTTAAATCATAAAGGTTTTTATTGCCTTTTCCAGGTTCTTCGTGATCCAGGTATTGGTTAAGAACATGGATAAAGAGAAAGCTGGTGATAAGAATATCAATGCAGCAAAAGGAGAAAGAAACTTAGAAGAATGGAAGAAAATATTGAATGAGCTGAAAACGTAGGAGGAGGAGACCCAGAAGTTGGAGTTTCAGCGACATGCTTCACTCTACCCATTAATGTCGAAATCTCCTCAATGGCTGGCCAAGAAAGAGACCATTCTCCTATTTTCTGCAAATTCTCTCTGCTGATCAAATCGTTCAGCATCCCATCATGAGATTCAGATCGTGTTTGAGCTTCAGAAGATGAAGGAGTTGCATCGGCATTGATGTGGAGCTTCATGCCATTTTGGCAATCCTCCACTCTTCTGCTACTGAAATATCTTGTGCCCACATGGACAAGGGGGACTGAATCAACCCCTCCATTGTAGACTCTAATTGGATTGCTGACATCACACGCCTCCCATTCCTCTCTGCTCTTCAGCTCTATCACGCTCTCTTCTCCAGAGGCATAAGCAAACCCTGCAGCATACATTGTTAATCCCACCTCCATGTTTAATACTACTCCTTACTAATCAATGAGAACCAGCTCTTATAATAGACCTAGACCATATATGCACTCTGTAAATTCATATGACATGACATGAACTGAAAATTTAATAAAGTGAATGAAATAGTTGAGTTAGGAATAGTTGTAGTATCAGTAATCAACATTCACTGATATGATATGATATGACCTGAAAATAAAACCTAATAAAAAAACGAAGTTGTTGAAATAGTTGAAATACTTACAGAGTTTGTCTCCAACACGGAAGATTTTTCTGGAAGCCCATCCGTGAAAGTCTGAGTGAGGAGCCCATCCTCTATCGTCTCCCACCACGTGTTCCATTGCTGAACATAAATCTACGTTCATCTTGATGGCTGCCAATGAAAGCAGCATGATCAGATGCAGAACCAAGCTCCTCCTCCTCATCCTGTACTGATCTGGTGTTGATATGCAGGAGCTAGCAGCAGTTGAAACTGACCTAAGCTTCACCTTGGCCTGTTTTGTTTGGTGACCAACTTCATCTCTTACATTCTTATTTTATAAGCACTGCTATAATTTCCAGAAAGATTCCATAGTCTCAGGTCTGAGAGACACTGGTACGAAATTTCCAGAAAGATTCCATAGTCTCAGGTCTGAGAGCCATTATGACCAATGTCTCATCCATATTTGCCCTTATTTGAAATTTGAAAAAGGCTTTTGGAGCATTCGAACTTTCTCTGTCACATTATTATCTAACCAAATAAACAAGGCATATATGGTTGCGTGCCCCCTGCGTACAAATCTCATAAATACATTTGAATGTTTGTTTGAAGTTAGTAGGAATTTCAAAGCTAAACTGTCCTTCAAACTGCGTACAAATCTCATAAATACATTTGAATGTTTGTTTGAAGTTCAAATTTGACTGTTTGGACAATTCTTTTATCAGTTTTCCTAACTTTAAAAAAAGTACTCCCCAGGTTCCCTACTGCCAAAGTCACTTTACCTGATTCGATCTTTCTCACCCATGACACGGGTTGGTGACTTAAAGTCATGTGTTACCTTACAGCCTTATAAGAAACCATCTAAACTTCTGAGGTTTGGTAAGTGATTTAAAGTTACATGTCACCTTCCACTACAATCTAACCTTATGAGGATAAAAGAGTAGAGGATGGATTGAGTGTTTACAGTTAGGCTTAGGTTTTACCAAGAGTAATATTTGGTGTTTTTTTTTGTAAAATTGTTTTGCACTTTTTTTCCCTATCCAATTAGTAGTTGTTTGTAATTGTTTAAGGTTAAATTGTTTGTTATCATATTTCAAATGTGGCAGTGTTCGTGGCATCTTTGAAAAACCATGTATTGGGAATACACTTGAAGGAGATTTTTTACCCAGCAAGGACGTATATTTAATCTGCTTGTTATTTTCTTGCCTTTGAATGAAGGCATTGCAATCTAAAGACCTTATTTGTTTTCTTTGGTCGAGATGGTTGATATGTGAAAAGGCATGCCAATCTTTCTCTAGGTTTAGACTTTGCCCAACATGTAGCATATGAGTTTATATTTGAATACTCACATAGAGGTTATTTGTGTAGTTCACTAGCGTGCCTCATTCATATGTGATCAGCCTAATACATGCATAATATATGTGATATTCATTTAGTGAACTCATGACATAGCACATGTATTTATGGGGTATTAAAGAATATTCTTTATTTCTCTATATATTGAGAAAACCTCCCCAAATATTTTTGTTGAATCCCCCTCTCAATGGATCTTTCCAATTAAAAAAACCCTTATTTTTACTAGGTACCCCTTTATATACCCCAAAATACCTATAAACCCTATTGTACCTACATCCCCCTGGTTTAATACATACAATATATTGACTTTATTTTTCGCAATTTTAAAACCCCCTTTTATGAATGAATGTGATAAAATATTGGTCAACAAAGTGAAGCCCTAATGGCCTAATAATGATAAGATGCCTCTCAACAACTACTCTAATACGATGGATCACCTTACTAGAGTACCCCTCACCTTGGCCTAGACATGACGCCCCTTTGGGATGTATGGGGCTTAGGCAGGGTCCTTGGGTGTCATTCCCTTCTTGGTCACTTGTTTCACTAACTTTAACCTTGAGGCATTTCCTAAATTCATAAGTCTAATTAGGGTTTCAAACCCCTTGGTTCACTCAATGGTCACTTAGGATGCCTCATTTTGGATGCATGGCAACACAAACCCATTTTGGACTTGTTATTTATGAAGTTATTTTTAGTCCAACCTCTCAAACACTATCTCATCTCTTGATGAAAAGTGTATCACAAGCTTCTTTGGAGTACTTAATTTAACCCTGGGTGAAAAAGTGATGAAATTTAACTATTAAAATTTTCTCTAATTTAACTATTAAGTATTTCATTCCACAATATGATTTCCATTAAATTTTCACTCCAAATATATCTATAATTTTATTTTATATAATATATCTTATGTTATTTAACTTTAATTTGAAACATAAATTAAAGAAATTTGTAATAAATTAATTCAATAATTATACATTTTTATATTTATTTAGTAACCATGCATTTTCTATTTATTATTAATTAAGTGGGTTTTATAAATTCTTTACATTTATTATTAATTAAGTGGGTTTTATAAATTCTTTACATTGCAAATCAATACCTAATTAATAATCAAGTGAGTTTTGTGAATTCTTTACATTGCAAATTAATAAATCAGTATGTATTGACTTAAAATAAGTCATATTATGTTATTTATTACAAATTTTATAATAAGATTAGAAAACTTGCATAAGCTAAGAAAATCCATACATCATAAGGTAAGTAATTTTCATTGTAAAGAGTAAAATTAGAATTATAAGAGTAAAAAGTAAGTAATTTTCATTTTATAAATTCTTTATTTTGCAAATCAATACCTAAGAGGTCACAAGTTCAAATTTAGAGGGGGTAGGGTATGTATACCTTCGTAGACTTTACCAATCAAATCCCCAGAGGAGATCCCTTGTCCCAAAAACAAGAAGGTCTCATACACCAATTTGATGTGGCTTGGACATGACCTTAAAAATAAATTATTGTTATTATTATAATCAAATAGGTTTTGTGAATTCTTTATATTACAAATTAATAAATCAATATATATTGACGTAAAATAAGTCATATTATGTTATTTATTACAAATTTTATAATAAATTATTATTATTATTATAATCAAGTGGGTTTTGTGAATTCTTTACATTACAAATTACAAATTAATAAATCAGTATACATTGACTTAAAATAAGTCATATTATGTTATTTATTACAAATTTTATAATACTATTAGAAAACTTGCATAAGCTAAGAAAATCCATACATCATAAAGTAAGTAATTTTCATTCTAAAGAGTAAAAATGAGAAAGTTCATCCGAGTCACCTTATTGGGAATCGTTGTTTCTCATCTAAACAACTTGTTAATTTGAGAATAAATAATTATGTGACAAGAAATGTAGAAAGTTCATCCTAGTACCTGGGAATCGTTGTTTCTCATCCAAACAATTAAACAAATTGTTAGTTTGAGAATAAATAATTACATGACAAGAAATATACAAAGACATGTAAACGCCATGCAGATTTTTGACAAGTGAACAAAATTACATGTGTATTTATGTAATTCTTAACTTAAAAAAATGAAAACTATAACTATTTGATATTTTACTGAAACAAGTGTTGCATGGTAGCATAGTTCCTGTGAAGTTGGGATGGGAGTAAATGGGACTCAAAGGTTTCGCAAATTAGTTTTTTTTTTCCATAAGTTTTACATACATTATGTTATATAGGTTCGTGGAAAAAAGCACAAAGAAATTAGCATCCCCCAATTAGTTATCTTTAAAACAAGGGCTCCTGGACACAAAAGAAATTGAAATTTATCAAATTTATACCAAATATGTAATTTTATAAAGTAGATATTTAGTTTTATACATACAAAATATATACTTTTATAAAGTATGGGGATGATATTTATACAGCGTGCACAAAGCCCTCATTCCATACTTAGCTAATTTTTTGGATCGCGGGTTGTGGGGTTGTCGGGCTCAAAATTGGGCCTTTGATGTTCTGTGCCCTACAAATAGCACCGATAGTTCCGTGATATACAAATTGACAAGTGGAGTTGCGGACTATAGAAATTTATCACAAATTGATAATGTCTGTTACATATCTCTGGAAATTACATAAACATTTAAAAGCATACAATAGAATAGTAATAACGTCTGTTACATAGGTTCGTGGAGAAAAACACAAAAAAATTAGCATTCCCGAATTATTTTGCTTTAAAACAAAGGCTTTTCTTGGACACAACAAAATTATCATTGTCGAATTAGTTTTCTTTACATACGTTCGTGGAGAGAAACACAAAAAAAGTATAGTAATGTTTGTTACATAGGTTTGTGTTAAAAAACACAAAGAAATTAGCATTCCCGAATTAGCTATCTTTAAAACAAGGGATCATGGACACAAAAGAAATTGAAATTTATCAAAATTTAGAAAGTAGATATTTCTATAAAGTATGGGGATGAGATTTTATAGAACATGCACAGAGCCCTCATTCCATACTTAGCGAGTTTTAGGATTGCGGGTTCTCGGGCTGGCGGGCTCAAAATTGGGCCTCTGTTGTTTCATGCCCTACAAATAGCATCGAGAGTTCTGCGATATACAAATTGACAAGCGGAGTTGCGGACGATAGAAATTTATCAAAAAATAAGTAATGTCTGTTACATATCTCTGGAAATTACATGAACATTTAAAAGCATACAATAGAATAGTAATAACGTCTGTTACATAGGTTCGTGGAGAAAAACACAAAGAAATTAGCATTATCGAACTAGTTTTATTTGAAACAAAGGATTCTCGACAGAATAAAAATCGAAATTTATCAAAGTATAGGATCTTGGACACCCAAAAAGTTAGCATACAATAGAATAGTAACAACGTCGTGAAAGAAAAAAAAATTAGCATACAATAGGACACGAAAAATGTAGCAGACCTCCATACTTAGCATGTTTTCGGATCGCGGCTTCTCGGGATGGCGAGCTCAAAATTGGGCCTTTGTTGTTCCGTGCCCTACAAATAGCAGCGAGAGTTTTGCAATATACAAATTGACAAGCGGAATTGCGGACTATAGAAATTTAACGAAAATAAATAATGTCTGTTACATATGTCTATAGATGCATTCCCGAATTAGTTAGCTTGAAAGCAAAGGCTTGTGGACACAAGAAAAATTGAAATTTATGAAAGTATAGGTTCCTGGACACCCAAAAAGTTAGCATACAATAAAATAGTAATAACGTCGTGCAATACAAAAATTAACATACAATAGGACACAAGAAATGTAGCAGACCCAAATTAGTTTTCTTTGTAACAAACAAGAAAGGTTCCTAGACACCCAAAATTTAGTATACAATAAAGACATTCCCGAATCAGTTTTCTTTGGAATTTCTCAAAAATTAATAATGTGTGCTACATCTTTCTGGAAATTTAAATGCGTTTGTCATATAGATTGGGATTGGGGCTCCCGTGGACCATAAAAAGAAATAAGTACAAGAATTAGGAATGTCGAAAGAAGAAGTGCGCGATGGTAGAGAGGAAGACCTGAAAAGAAGAAATTGAAAGTTATGAATCTTTGGTTACAATTTTTTATTTAAAGAGGTCATAACTAGATTGATAAAGAAAGCAAGATGACATTATAGACTTAAACTGGATTGATAAAGAAAACAAGATGCCAGTATAGACTTACTATGAAGCCGATGCGTTTTTGCTTCTGTCGTCGATGGTCAGTGGAGTCCTGTTGACCGATTGTTTCCCTTCCTGAACGAGGCTGTACATTGTCTGTTTTTTTTGTAAATAAAAGTAGTATTATATTAAGAGCTTCCAAAAAAACCAGGTCAACAATGCCAAGTCATACAGGCCGCAGTTACCGGACTGCCCCATCATGGAGGAAACCAGTCCGGCCGGCCCGTTAGAGTTGGGCTATTAAGCCATAAACAAAACATATAGGACATAACTTGTCTGAAGACTAAGTACATAATTACTAGACATCTGGAGACTAAGACACCTGGAGACTAAGTACAGAATTACTAGACACCTGGCTGATAGGTCGGCCATGTGGCTGGAAGATTCACGGGTTCATATGCAGAGTGCCCAGTCTCGTCGTGCTCCTGAGTGCAAGCAGCTGCAGTGACACTATCCTCCTGCATCGCCTCCTCCTTGCTGCCTGAAGATCCTCGCGCATCGGCTCCATCCCCCTCGATTCCGGGGTCTTCAGCTTCGGCCTC
>ML783237.1:656018-666528 GCA_009831015.1 Picea engelmannii | reverse complement strand
AAATGTAAATTCTAACCTTGTACAATATCTACTGCAAACTGATATTCAGAAAAGAACAGAAAAGATACAATGGCAAATACAAACATTACACAGAGATTTTTCACCTGGAAACCCAAACCGGGAAAACCGACATATATTATATTGATACATTGCTTTACACTGTTTACAATACAATATACATATAGGAGCCAACGGCATCCAAAACCCTAACCCAATGACCTGGATTAGTCCAAAACCCTAATTCCTTAACCGGAAATAGAAAACCATCGGCAAAAAACCATGTGCCGAAAAACCACCTAATATCATGTGGTCCCGGAGTTATGTCGGCTCGGCGAAAATATGTCGGCCCAAAAAAAAAAAATCGGGGGCGCTGCCCCTGAACCCCCGCGCGGGGGGCTCCGCCCCCCTGCACTCCCCCTCTAACCCCCCTGCGCGCCCGGCGCAGGCGCTTAGACACTACTACTCGTGCAAAGAATATAACACATACCCAACAATGTCCTCGACACTTTAGTTCATTAATGACAATTTGGATGGTTGTTGCATCATGCATTGTTAACATTAACCACTAGTAATTACATACATAGAAATGCGAACATGGCAGATATTCCAATGTGTGATTAAGCATTGTAGATTTCTTGAGTGGGCCAACACGAGGATGCGTGTTCGACATGAACAATCGAAAGGGACAAAATAAATCTCCACACATTTTGGTTTAATGCGTAATAATGGGAAATCTCCTCGAGCGTTTCACCCATTAATGACAATGTTAACAGTTCCTACATGGCCAACTGTTAGCATGAAAGGTTTCTAATTGCATAGTAAGAAAGTACGGAGGTCGCAGGCACCAGGAAAAACAACTTCAAAATAGGGTTACAAGGTACAACTGTTGAAGGTGAGGCCGTGAGGGTCAAATTGTCTTTCTTAGAACTTTTTTAGTGCAATACGCGTAACGACAAAGAGGGTATGGTAGGATAGTCCAGAGGGCAATTTGTATATGACTAGTAAGAGAATAACTAATGTATATAAGGAAGGACAGGAAATTAATGGGGATGAAAGGCAGCGAGAGATACTTTGAAACATTTGTGAGACGTGGCAGAATGAAGCTTGCGAGCTCGACGAGTCCACGCTGGAATTGTAGATCACGAAAGTGAGGATCCAAAATGGGATCACAAGGTATCCCCAGAAGACGCAGGACCAATGGTCAAATTGTATCGTTCGAAACATTTGAATGCATAATCTGTAACACGGAAGAGGGGGCGATGTCAGAACCCGGTAGTCAATTTCTATATTGCATACGGCTGGATGCGAACCTTTTCATATTAGTGTGTGCAGTTGTCACTAGTAAGAGCATAACCAATGAATATTAGGAAGGACAAGAAGTTAGTGGGGATGGAAGAGAACGATAGATACTTGGAAACATTTGTGAAGTGTGGTAGAGTGAAGCTTGCGAGTTCGAGGAGTCCGTAGTAGAATTGTAGATCACGAAAGTTTTGACTGAAAGATATACATCACGGAACAAGAAGAATCAGAGTTCGAAACCGCTAACTCGGCAACCCCGACCATAAAATTGGCTAAGTATAGAAAGCAACAACGGTCGATCGGACTCGTCGTGTGATTATATAGATGGAGATAAAGATATGTCATCCCGCCAATGATGGAACCCGTGATTATATAAAGGAGACTAAGTATATAACCAGAGAGCCATAATACACGGGAATAAGTAAAGGGAAAAATCACTAAGGAGTCTACAATGGAATTGTATATCACGGAAATTTTGAGTAGAATATGTGAACCTGGTAGTCAATTTGTATATTATGGAGGGCGGGATGCCAACTGTTTCATACCATTGTGTTCAGTTGTCACTAGTAAGAGCACAACCAATCTATATTAGGAACGAGATGAAGTTAGTGAGGATGGAAGGCAGTGACAGATACCTTGAAACATTTGTGAGCCATCGTAGAACGAAGCTTGGTGCAAACCCAAAAAAATATCCAAGAGTTGGACATTTTGTGAACCTGACAACAAGAGGATCCAAAACAGGCTGACAAGGTCGCTGCAGAAGATGCGAGGCCTCGACGTTCAAATTGTATCGCTCTGAATATTGGAATACAGAAGAGCGGATGATGTCAGAATCCGGTAGTCAATTTGTATATTGCGGAGGGCGTTATGCCAACTGTTTCGTACCTCTCTATCCAATTGTCACTACTAAGAGCTAATTTAGTATTGAAAATAATTTTTTAGATACTGTTAGATACTTGATAGGGATTACCATCCTTAAACAATGGCAATCTCAACCCCGCCAACCTTGGACTCCGTGTGTCAATTTGTATATCGCGGAACTGGGAGCGCTGTTTGGAGGAAATGGAACAACAAAAGTGCAATGTTGAGTCAACCAGTCGATAGGTCCACTTGTCAATTTGTATATCTCAAAATTCTGGGTGCTATTTGTAGGGCACGAAACAATGGAGGCCCAATTTTGAGTCCGCCTGCTCGAGAACCCTCGATCCAAAATGTGGCTAGGCATGGAATGCGCAAGATGTACATGTTCTATAAAATATCATGTCCATACTTTATAGTCCTATTACACATTATTTTGGTCACCCTAATGATGATTTCACAAACATGTGTTCAGGCTCCCAACATGACCTTTTGCTAGAGAAAAGAAACTTCTTTTTTCCTCTACAAGACTGCTTTTTATAAAGGGTCTGCAGGTTGCATATAATACATAGTGTGGAAATCTATGATTTCCACATGCTGCTCTATAGCTGGCCTGCGTGATTTCCACAGGCTGCTCTATAGCTGGCCCGCAGGATTTCCAAAGGTTGCTATATAGGTAGGGTGTGGCGATGTTTCAAAGCTAAAAGAGGAAAGAGGTTTCACGAAGTTTCTAGAAGGGGGATCTTGTAGAATGTGAGGTGGTGTCCGTATGGTTGCAATCCTACTGGTTTCTTTGATTTGGTGGGATCATACTCATCCCTTTAACCACTTCACCTTCTCCTATATAATCATGGGCTTCTCATGGAAAAGGTTAAGCAAGATTAAGCAGAGAATTGATGAAAGAATAGGTTGAAGACTGTGTGAAGAATCATGTTCCTAGTGACGCTTGAGGCCTCCATTTGTCTATCAAGATTTTGTGGATTATCTTCATGTGAATTTCAGAGAAAGTGTATGTGTGTGTTGGAACGAAGGATCACTAAAAAGGAACTTGCAACATCAAGGCAATTCGGTTGTATCTTCTACTTTTTCATTAATATAATATGGTGGCAAGTCTCTTTCCCATAAAATGATTAGTATTTTATTACATGATTCCTTGATCACATGTTTAGGTTGTCATTGAATTCTACTATTGCTTCTTTCATGTTGGTTGGTTTGTGTTATCACATATTTGATTCCACAAGAGCACTGAAGCGAAGCAGGGACAACAAAGATATAAGGAAGTGATTCATAAGGTATGTTATCTATTCCTCCTTTGGTAGTAAATTCAATGATCAAAAATTAGGGAAAGCGTCTTGTTCTGTCTCGTTTTTTTCTAGATCCAAGTGGATCTAGGGGGATTATTTCATGTCCACATATACTGATTTACCCAATAAAAAAATTGGCGACTCCACTGGGGAGTACAACTTGATTGTGGTTTTTTGTTGGCCATTTTATTTTGACCTATTCTTTTTACTTGAAATCAGTCTTTGAGTCTGTGGGAGATCCATTCAGACTCTCTGGGTTTGAAAGTCCACTTAGATGCTTTTCCTTTTTCTCCAAATTTCGTGATTTTTCAAACACTTCCACACTGCACCTTATAGATAGCCTGCGGAAACCTTTGATTTCCGCACCTTGGTGGTTTATTTCAGTGCGGGATTTTCATACCCTGTCTACTTCTTGCCTGCAGAAACTCTTCATTTCCACACTTTGTTATACTGCCAGCCTGTGACGACGTTTGAGAAATTTTTTGGGTAGGGTTTTGGCCTCTGTTAATGCCTAGTTTTGCTTTAGTTAGCTGGGAAAGGATTTTTAATGCCAATTCTTGAATTTTTCTGACTGTTTAAGCTTTCTCTTGATTGGTTTTGGAGATCAAACACCTCTCTTTTGATCTTTTTCCAATTTTTGTTTTTGATTTTTATCGACAAGGGTATAATCTCTGGACTTGTGTTTGAGTTCTTGCTCGATTAAAGGTCTTTGATTGGATTTGAATTTGTAGGTTCGTTACACATTCTAGATTGCTTAATGATTAGAAAACCATTTTTTATTCACATTTGAAAAAACATTTTCTTGTCATTTTTTATTTTTATCTCCATTGAAAGATCGACTTGGGTGCTTATTGAGTGTTTTATTTTCATTGATTTCTTATCCTTTCGTAGTTCCATCCTTGTTTTGGTTTTTGAAAGGAAAAAATTAAAGTCTTTCAGTCTTTTAGTTAATCATTTATACAGAAAATATTGGCATTCAAAAAATTGAAAAAGAACGAATAGTGAAATTACATTGTTGATGATTGTTTCGTATTACATTCAAAGAAAAGGAATTGTATATCATAGTTCACATTGGTCCAAAAAAATACCTTCTCCCTACTATAGATAGAATTTATTGAACAAAATTTTGCATCATTCATTTCTATTTGCATGTTATTGGGTCGAAGTCTTACACAACATTGGTTTCATTCCCATCTACCTCTTGAGTAACCACAACCTTTTGAAAACATTGCGAAATTTAAAACTCAAGTAGTGACTTTTATTTTCAAGGGCTCTTTTACACCAACATTAGCTAGGCTAGAGCTTTGGAATAAGAAGTGAGACACACTCTCCGAAGCACAAAACACACAATAATATCTTGTGATAGGGAGTGTTCAAATCCATTTGCAACATTTTGTCCTGGGAGCTTTTCTCACACAAGGGTCAAACCTGAGGTCGCACTGAGATTGGCAGAGATACTCACCCTGCTTTGTTGGTCTCAGTGTAGAGATTGCACATATTATGGGGGTTGCTTGAAGGTATACCCACAATGATGAGTGGAAGCCTCTCAAGTTGATTTCGGGCTAGATACCCTGCCTCTTTGTTTGGATTGGACTGTCGACTGTTTCCCCAGGCATCACTATTGTTTGTGGTAAATTTAGTAGCCTATCTTCTTAGGGTCTTACAGGAGGTGACTGTGGAGGGGAAAGTCTCCACGGTACCTGGAATCGACGTTAGCCAAACTCACTCGGGCTCCTTGGAGGGTATACCCACGATTATGTGTGGAAGCTTGCACTAGGGTGTAAGTTCATTAAGTAGGTCATCAACGTAACTTTTACACCCTAGCCCAACCCCTTCTTATCTCGGTCTCGCGATGTTGGATTTCATCACCAACTAGTAACCTCGAAATAAGAAGGTTTTGTTTTCTTGGTTTGATTCCTAGATTTTATTAGCGAGTGCTGTTTGTTTCCACAGTTGGACATAGAGTTTCTTTTGTAAGATATTTAGCTCCGCCAACATTGACCCTCCACGCCGCTCATGTACAATGCAAGGACTACCTCGAGAAAATCTGGAAGGTTCTCAACCCTTGCCTACCAACCCACTAGAGGGCTCTCCTCAATAGAGTGAGGTCCAAGACACTGCCACTACATGAGTAAAATGAACTGACTCTTTAGAACAATTCCGAGTTATTGATTCTTTAGAGTCTTTTCGAATTCCTCACGGTTCCGAGAGATGTATTCTTCGGGTAAATTCTTCTGGAGATATCATTGTTGAGACTTCTGGAATACCAACTGGACCGTTCATAGGCCTTGAAGGTCAGGACCCCTTTTGGTCTACTCACATCACGATACAGGATATTTTCGGTGCTAGAACAGGTGCCGATATATTTGTCGAACACGAGCTACCCGAAATGTCTGATATAGACACGATACCCAGTACAACTGCCTATTTTTTCGGTGGTTTCGACATCGAGTCAATAGATCCCAACTCGACCATCCCCCTTTAGATGGCCCATTCTACAATGGTCCCAAATGCTACGACTATTCCCACCGGGAATACGGTGGCTAGAAAATCTCCCATTGGCACACCACTTTCGCCTAGACTTACCCCATCTGTAAGGTCTCTGTCCCCATAGAGCCTTATAAAACACAAGTTAAAAAAAATAGAGAGTAACTAAATGTTATCCTGTACAATTCAATCTTCAACATTTAACCATAATTTATTCAGTAGAAATTAAATGTATTAACAACATGAAAATAAATCACATAACCATCCCATAATCATAAAAATATATGAAAATACATACCTCTGTCTGATGCTATTTCTCCAAACTTTGTTTGTCCTCATTGCTGCTCTTCCCAAACTCTGTCCAAATCCTTCCCAAAACCGAATCTTCCTCCCTGCCAACTAGGAACAGAGCCTGTTCGGCTCCCTAGCTCCAGGATTCCGTGAGGATTCCTAGCCCCCGAGCCCAAAACTCCCAGCAACCTGGTGCACCCCTGTAACAGTCCACCCAAACTCCAAACCAAAACAATATCACAGACAACAAAATACAGTCCCTGCTCTCAAAATGCTCCCTTTCCCCAAAATTCCATAAGTCCCTCTCCCGAATGCCTCTACCCCCTCATATCCTCCTTCCCACTCACCGCCTCCTCCTTCATTTAATGCCACCCACCTTATCCCTCCATTTAATACCCTATCCCTCCATTCAATACCTTATCCCTCCATTCAATCCCCTTTCCTGTCATACATAAAGTTTTCTAATAATAAATTAAAAGTTATTAAGCCTTTAATTTGTTATCCAAACATTAAATGTGTTAATTAATCAATTAATTAATTAATCAACATATATTAAACAATAAATAAATAAATAATATTATTAATAAATAATCATCATTTAACTAATACACATTAGGACAGTTAATTATTTAATTAACTATACTTGACAAACCTTAAGCAACTATTTAACTAGGGTTGTTACATACACCCACCCTTCAGGAAACTTTGTCCCGAAGTTAAAGTATTTTATGATACATGAGAAAAGAAACATGGTTCACACATTCCTAACAAATAACCGACATTTATTAGTAAGTAAGCCAAGAAACTCATACATACTAGTGTACATGTGTAAGAAATGCATGTGTAGCTAGTACATACAAGTCATGTTCATGTACTAATATCAATAACTATCATCTCTATAGTAATTTCCATATGCATCCAATCCATTCAAAAAGACTATTCATTTTATAAAAGAAAATAAACCAATCAAATGTTTGCGAAATCCTTTAATTTCAATTATCTAGCTCAACAATGTTATTTAGACAATTGTAGTTTAGTTACATAATTATGAATATTCATATATATATGCATTTTCTTTTTAGAAGGAAAACAATAAGTTCCAACATAAGAAAAATCTCCATACACTCTCAACTATTTCTACTCATCCTTCCTCCCTAACTTACTTCCATCTTCCATTCCTATCCTTCCTCTGCTGGACTATCTTGGAGTGTCAACTATATTGACCTAACTCCAAATAGAACCCATAAGAGGAAGTGTCGCTATCTTGACCAAGCTTCCCTAGCAGGCAATTGACAATCATCATCACACGTCTAGGGGAGCGTGAGCTAACATCGTCCTCCCATGACTTCAGGTTTCAGAGGATACACGGTGGGAAATGCCTCCACCCCTCCTAATAGGACTAGGGTCCACAGTCTACAATGGAATATACAGTGGCACAGTGTTGCTAGGAGTTTTGTCATCGTCTATTCAGTTTTGGGCAGTCTCGCCACATGAAATCCTGCACTGGTCCACATATCATAGCAATGCATCCAAACCAATATAATTTCACATACAAAGATTCATACCATATTGTTTTTCGGCCAGTGGTCATGACATCCACTTTCATCATCATTTTCCCTCGACTATTTCATAGCCCATAACCTGCAGATTAGTCTGCAACACAAACTCATACATTTCTATGCATTATCATCATGTAATTGCATACAACCATAATTTCAATTCGGTATCTGTGTACCAACAACTTTAACATCAAATTTTTCAAGTTAGAAATATATCTTATAATATCCCATAATTCAATTAACGTTACCCATTCATAGAATTATCATTTACATAATAGATTGCATCATATCCGACATCATTCAAATAACATTTAAACCTTCACAGGATTCTCATTCACACAATATATCACATCATATCATCATCAATAAAGATTAAACATTCATAGAATTTACATTCACATAGTAGATCGCATCATATCCATCATCATCAATAACATTTAAACATTCATAAAATTTACAGTCTCACAATATATCGCATCATATCCATCATTATTCAAATACATTTAAACATTCATGAAGGTTCATACGTCTTAAAAATTCAAGTGTATCATTTAATAGTTTTAGTGTGAAAAGAAAATAAAGGTGTGTAGGCCTCAGGTAATCCTGGCTATCTAAGTCAAAAGGTGGTGTTACATACACCCAACCTTCGAGAAACATATTCTCGAGGTGGTCAAAAAATTGAGGGATAATCTCGTCGTAGTGTCTCGACGTCTTCCCAAGTAGCAGATATTGGACTATACTTGTCCCACTGGATCTTAACTTGGTCTACCAGACGGTTCATGAGTTTTCGGACTCTATGGTCCAATATGGGTAACGGTTCTACAGTGAGAGTTCCCACGTCTAATACCTGCAGTTCCTTCCAATTTAGTTTATGTGATTCATCAGCAACATAATGACGTAAAACAGATACATGAAAAACATTATGAGTTTTATGCAAGTGGGGTGGCAGTACAAGATGATAGGGAACGGGTCCATTTTTCTCTTGGATTCTGAACGATCCTATAAATCGAGGTGACAACTTTGTCCCCTTCCCGAACAATATGGTACTCTTATTAGGCCTGATACGAATGAAAACCTAGTCTCCCACTTCATAACTTCGGTCAATTCTGTGTGCACCCGCATAAATTTTCCGCCTATCCTGTGCTTTCTTTAGTCTCTGCCTAATCTGAATCACCCATTCCTCCATCTCTTGAATCAATTCTGGCCTAACTATTACTCAGTCTTATAATCTATCCCAACTCAACGACATTCTGCATGGCCTTCCATATAGAGCTTCGTAGGGTGGCATTCCGATGGAGCTATGAAAACTGTTATTGTAGGAAAACTCTACCAAAGGTAGGTACTTCTCCCAATGGGTTTGATTATCCATGACATACATCCTAAGCATGTCTTCCATGACTTGATTTACTCTCTTAGTTTTCCCATCTGTTTCAGGATGATAAGTTGTGCTTAAGTTCAACTGAGTCCCCAATGCTGAATGCAAACTTGTCCAAAACCTAGAGGTGAATCTTGAGTCCCTATCTGAAATGATATTCTTAGGTATCCCATGAAAACGGATAATCTCACTTACAAACACACGTGCCACATCAGTGACATCGTAAGTGTCTCTAACCGGAATAAAACGAGCACTCTTGGTTAACTTATCAACTATCACAAGAATGGCATTATGTCTATGAGATGTGAGTGGCAACCCCACAAAAAAATCCATAGAGATGACTTCCCACTTGGACATAGGAACATCATGTGGTTGTAGGAGGCCTGTCGGGTGGTGGTGGTCGGCTTCCACTTGTTGACACTCTAGGCATTTGGTGATTAAATGGACTACATCGCGCTTCATGCCTACCCAGAAGAAAAGCTTCCTCATGTCTGCGTACATTTTCTTCACACCCAGATGCACACAATAAAGTGCTCTATGGGATTCCTTCAATATGATGCTTCAAATATCCCCATCTTCAGGGATGTACATCCTTCCTCGATATCTCAATAGTCTGTTTGCTTCCAGATTATATCCTTCATACTTTGGATCTAATTTCCTCCCACTCTAGAGGGTTGAAGTAACCTCTAAATACCAACTGTCTCCTTGGAGTTGCGCCAACACACGTTCCCTTATATTGACTTTTAAGGGTACCGGGGAGAAGACACGTGGTCTCCTGCTCAAGGCATCTACGACCACATTTTCCTTTCCTTTGATGTATGAAATACCAAAATTGTATTCACTCATAAACTCACTCCATCGCCTTTGCCTGGCATTCAGATCCCTTTGAGTGAAGAGATGTTTTAAACTTTGATGGTCTGTTTTGAGCTCAAAGTTTCGTCCCACAAGATAGTGCCTCCAAAGTTTCAGAGCTAGCATTACAACTGCCAACTCTAAATCATGAGTCACATATAGCTCTTCATGTTTCTTCAACTTCCTTGACACATAAGCTATCACTCCTCCATCCTGCATTAGCACGGCCCCCAACCCTTGCTTTGAGGCATCCGTGTAGACTGTGAAGTCCTTTTCCATATCCGACACTCGTAGAATTGGTGCACTAGTTAGTAACCTCTTAAGATCAATGAATGCACTATCACATTCTTCTGTCCATTCATACCTAACCCCCTTGCACTGCAAAGTGGTGATGGGTTTCACTATTTTAGAGAATCCCTCCACAAATCTCCGATAATAACCTGCTAGCCCCATGAAGCTTCTCACCTCATGGGAATTTTTCGGCA
>ML783237.1:582288-655249 GCA_009831015.1 Picea engelmannii | reverse complement strand
CCTGATCGCAAATCGATCTTTGAGAATACCGATGTTCCTTTCATGTGATCGAAGAGGTCATCTATTCGCGGCATTGGGTACCTATTTTTCACTGTAGCACGGTTCAAGTCCCTGTAGTCTATACACAATCGTAAGGAACCATCCTTCTTCTTTACAAAAATTACTAGTGCACCCCAAGGTGAGACACTGGGCCTTATTAGCCCTAAGTCCAGTAACTCTTTCAACTACATTTGTAACTCACAAATTTTCGGCGCTGTTATCCGATACGGAGTCTTGGAAATTGGTTATGCACCAGGTTTTAGCTCAATAGTAAAATCAAGCTCCCTCTCAAGAGGTAACCCTGGTAACTTGTTCGGGAAAACATCCTTAAATTCTGACAATACCGGGTACTGATCCAAGGAGGGTCCCTTCATTTCATTCACTGCTTCCACTACATATAGTCAACACCCTTGTCTCAAGCATTGCTTAACCTTCATAGTTGAGATAAATCGTAATGACAACTTTCTCCGTACACCCTGGATCTCTACTGGTCTTCCTTCATCGTCGACACAAAGCACCCTTTTTGCGAAACAATCTACCAAAGCTCGATGAGCTTCTAACCAATCCATTCCAATGATTAGGTCATACACCCCGAGAGCAGTGACATATACCTTTAACCTAGTAGTACACACTCCTAGGTCTACTATACAATTATCGACACTAGGTCCTACCTCTTGTTTTTCCCCCGAAGCCATCTCGACTTGTTTAAAGTCATCGTGCTCATAGGTTGCCAACCCACTCTTTTCTAATGCAGATGGTGAAATGAAACTATCTGTAGCACCATAATCAAATAAAATCTTAACGTTGATATGATTTAGTGTACCTGATGACTCCACCACCGTGGATTGATGTTCGGTCTAGCGATTATTAATCGTTGCGTAAATCTGGTGGCTGCTACTTGCTCTTCCCATCGAGGCCTTTCCTTCTCTATGCACAAATCCTGATTGTAACTCTGGGCAGTCACGCTGGTAATGGGGTCCTCCACATCCCCAATAGGTAACACGAGATTGAACCTGCGCACTGTTCTGTGATTGTCTCTAAAATGAGTTCCTTCCCCTGGAACCCCTGCCCCTACTAGCTGCTCCATGAGATGGCCTTGGACCTGCCTGCGTCGTTGGTGATGAACGGGATGCTCCACTTGCTGCCATTGAAATCCCTGCGGCTACTGTCCTTGGTGCGACTCTATTGCCATATGGAGGTGGCCTTGAGCCTCGTCCCCTGGGAAATGTCCTAGGGGCATTCCCTACGAATCCAGGACGATGCGGAAAGGTCGGTCTTATACCTCTGGTTAAGTTAATGTGTTCCTCTGCATAACGCGCATTTTCCACAACTTCCGCTACTGAAGACAGTTTCCACATCCGCACCATATCCCTTATCTTAGGGTTTAACCCATAGACAAAGCGATCTGTCTGTCATTGGTCATTATCCATATATGAAACATATTTGACCAATTCCATAAACCTAATCTCATATTCTTGTACGGTTCTGTTTCCCTGTACTAGAGCATGAAACACTCCTACCTGCTATTCCTCACAGTAAGGTGGTATATATTTCCTTCGAAACCTCTCCTCGAAAAGTTCCCAAGATACGGTGTCTGGGGTAAGATGCAGTTTCCTTTCCAGGTTGCCCCACTAGTTCAAGGCACTGTCTCTCAACTGAAAAATCGCTATCTTTTCCTTTGAAGTGGACACATAGTCTCTTAAGGAAAAACACCTTGTCATGCCTTCTAACCATGCCTCGGCACGTTCACTGGCACGACCCCCAGAAAACTCTGAAAGTTTGATCTTATATAGTTCTCTAGTGATGTCTTTGGGTGGCGGTCCTCCCCCTGAATCCCTTGACACTTCTGGATTACGTGTTCCAGATGGTGGGGGTTCGACTTCTATCCCTGTTGGTTGACGCCCCTTTAAAGTCTCATTTATGGCCTCCAAAGAGCACAGTATGAGAGCTTGTTCAGGCGATGGTGGTGGAGGCACTGGCGGTCCTTGCAACGATGCCCCTCTGCCTCGATTTCCTTGAGTCCTAACCATCCTGTATGATTTAACCTGCATCAACCAAAGTTGTCAAGGTGAGTTCAAGGACATTTCATATTTGCGCAACTTAAACTAGAAAACAAGGTTCGGCTAGGTTAGGGTTAAGCATCTAAGCTTGATGTCTTCGCCTAAGAAAACTATTGACCCTCTCCTTGGTAGTTATGCTAGCACTGTACCATATTCACCACAGTGCATCAAATCCCTTATATGGTGCTTTCTATTATACCCCCATTCTACCCTGACTATTTCCCATAACCTGCATCAAACTCCCGCTACTCTACAAGGACTTTTAACCTGTAAATTATAAAGTTACACTATTACATTCATTAATCAAGGGGATATATATATTTGATTAATAATAATAGGTTTCAAACCCATTATTAACATTAAAATTTTATAATGTTAATACGTTGTGCACAAAATGCTCCCTTGCGGGCTTGGTGCGTGGCTTTGACTGGTGGAATGGAATGGAAGGACTTGGCACTTGGCTCGATGGTTGAGGGCATGGAACTCAGTGCTTGGTTAACTTGGATAATGGGAGGTTATACTTTGGGATAGTACTTTGTTACTATTGATAATTAATTTATTTACATGTGAATTTATTTTGTAAAAGTGATATGTGTGGTGCGTTGGTGTTTGGTCATTTCTTAAGGCTTGGGCTTGGTGGGTGGTCGTGGGTTCAAAACCCATGGACTCCAATTTTTTTTTTTTTTATAACCTTATTATTATATATATTTTTATTTTTTTTTAATAATTAACACATTTTTTTTAACAAATTTTTATACGATAAAAAAAAAACGTAATTTAAAAGAAATTTTAAAAAGAATTAATTAGAATAATTTTTTTTTATTAAATAAGAGAAATTTAAAAAAAAATTAAAATAAAAAATCAAATTTCCTTTTTATATTTGAAGTCGGGCATCGTGGGTGCATGAGGTCCATGTGCCCTCCTTCCCAGGGCTCTCATCCTCAACCCTAAATTATTCTCACCTTTATCTTCTCGAACCTTAGCCTCACTCGACCCTTTTCATTCTCATTTTTTTTCTTCAAACGCTCTGCAGATGTGAAGGATGAGGCCGACGACCATGGCCATTCCTCTGCTCGGTCGACCCTGGTATCCATGAGTTCCAGTAATGGAGGGCGCGTCGAGCATAGTGGCACGTTCCCTCCACTCCTTTGTCATGGTTCAATGGGTCGACAACTGGACTTGATGCTTGATAGCATGAGTTGTGTGGCTGGGCCTGACTGTTTTATGCTTGGTGCGTTGGCTGTGTGTGTGTTTGGTGCTAGTGCTGGCATTGGTTTGTTATTTATTTATTTATTTACCTTCTCTTATTTTATCAAGGAACCCCTCGTGGGATTCTCTCTACATGTCTTACGTAACCTGAGTATTTCTTTATCAAATTCCTTTTTTGTGGGGTTTTCAATAAACTTCAAGAAACTGTTTGGGGTGGTGGTTATACTTTGGAAACTTGTAATCATCTTCCCTAGATCGTGGTCACAAGTATTGCTATCGTGTGTTTTTATTTGCAAGTTGTCTTGTGAATTCCTCCAGAAATCAGGCACTATTTTGACCACAACATATTTTGACCACGCGTAGCTGGTAATTTTCCTTGAGCAATGTACCATGAAATGACTAGTATCATGTTGGTAACTAGATATAGCATAAAGAGAAAATAATTCCATAATTTGGTCTTCAAGGTCTTGTGTTGAATAGATTATGTGGTTTCCAAGTGCTTGTTTTTTTTTTTTTTTTGTTTATCAATATTTTTTTTGTGTGCAGCGTGTGGGCTCCTCTTTCGTGGCTTTGCGCTGGCTTGTTTGACATGTGGCCTCTCCTACGCATTCTAAAAACACTTATTCCTCGTGGGCTCTCTCCCCATGGCTCGCGCTTGGGGATGTTGTCAATACTTTGACATACAGTGTGGCTAGGTTGTGTATTCGGAAGAATTGTGAGCGCATAGTAAACTTTACCTTACAGAACTGTGAGGGCATAGTAAACTTTTGTATTGTGTTGGCATGCGACTTGGTATACCTCTCGGGTGCTTGGCCCGTGGACTACATGTTGTTGTTAGGACTGTGTGTTTTACCCTCTCAGTAAGTTCTCAACTTCTCTGAAATGTACAGTTCTATCCATTTATTTCGTATGCATTTTTGTTGAATTGCAGTCCCAAATAGATTTTGGGTGGTCTACATGCGCAAGTATTTCTTCTGTTGAATAAGGGCTCGGTTTAGTTCCTAAGTGTAATGATTGAATGGTGACAGTCTCACCCACGTAGATTGCAACCCCAATACCAATGCTCATTCCCGGCATCCAAACACATATTAGATTGTGTTTCGTGGACAAAAAACTCCAACAGGGAAGAGCTAAGTTCGCTATTTCATTCGAACCAGCGATAGATGTAGAGTAGATATCTGTTGAATTATCAATAGGCAGCCATAGTTGCATTATTACTTCCTGTTACAGGGGCATCCTACTACTTTCACCTCGGTGGTAAAAACCAGGAAACCCATGCCCCCCCTTGAATAGGTAAGGAGTGGTTCCGGAGATTAGATCATGTATTTCATAGTCGCATGGAATTGACCCAACCCAATAGTACCCAAAGATAGGAGTGAATTGGATGGCTGACCTGACCGACCTAGACCTTCGCTGAAACTCGCAAAAGAAGCTTCTTCAACAGGAAAGGTGGTATTGGTTACCAATAGATGCTCTTGAGGCTATTGATGAAAATAACCTTCTCATATGGCGGGCTAATCAATGCATACATTGCCGATCGCATTGAGCTTGTGGTAGTCGATGCAGATCCTTCTTTTATTAATGTAATTTATGTCAAATGGGTGTATGGGTCAGTTGGTAGAGCATCGGGCTTTGTAAATTAATGTGTGGACTTTGGTATGTGATATGGCTTAGGTTTAGATTATAACACTCGAGCGCACACAATATTTATGCGACCTAGTGCTCGGTCTATGGGACATAAATCAAATGCTGAGAATTGATGTTTTGGATGCATTTAGAAGAGTTTGCCAAGTATGGAAACATTGGTATATTTGGAGGAGTTGTGGGCAGATGGATGTGTGAAGCTGAAAAATAAGGCACCCATTTGTGCTTGGCTCTGGTGCTTGGGCGCTGGCTTTACTCCAAATATATTCATTGCTGGGTTTCTGTGATTTATGTATTGACTTGTGACTTGTGTATGAGCATTTTTTTTTTCTTTTCCTTTACGTCTGGTTATTTGGTTATATATTCTTTCATTTTTTAAAGTTTTTTTGAACCTAATATTTTTTATTCTCTGTCCTTCTTACTTCTTGCAAGAGGTCAGGACTTTTACAGGTGTGTAGGTGACTTGAATAAGTGAACAACGACTTGACATTATGAGGGATTCACACTTCTCATTCTTTTATTTTTAGGGTTTTCTTAAGGTTTCAAGGTTACTTGTCTCTTAGGATTCATCAAGGTTAAATGACTTGTATATTGGGGAATTTTCTTCCCTACTAGGGAACTCAGTTCCATCCTAATTATAGGCCATTGTCATTTTAAGCCATTTTTATTGTAACAGAGAAGAGAAGAATTTACCTCTACAGGGAATTATATTTCCGAGTTTTTATCCCAGCTTAAGAGACTCTTTATAGTTCATTAAATTGGATGATATATACCCCTTTTTTTTTGAAATTTTACATTTTAGTTCTACGTAGGACTTTAAGGCTCCAGATTGTGAACTACAGCTCTGATACCATGTGTAAGGTCTCTGTCCCCACAGAGCCTTATAAAACACAAGTTAAAAAAAATAGAGAGTAACTAAATGTTATCCTGTACAATTCAATCTTCAACATTTAATCATAATTTATTCAGCAGAAATTAAATGTATTAACAACATGAAAATAAATCACATAACCATCCCATAATCATGAAAATATATGAAAATACATACCTCTGTCTGATTCTATTTCTCCAAACTTTGTCTGTCCTCGCTACTACTCTGCCCAAACTCTGCCCAAACCCTGCCCAAAACCGAATCTTCCTCACTGCCAGCTAGGAACAGAGCTTGTCCGGCTCCCTAGATCTAGGATTCCATGAGGATTCCTATCCCCCGAGACCAAAAATCCTAGCAACCTGGTGCACCCCTATAACAATCCACCCAAACTCCAAACCAGAACAATATCACAGATAGAAAAATATAGTCCCTGCTCTCAAAATGATCCCTTTCCCCAAAATTCCATAAGTCCCTCTCCCGAATGCCTTTTCCCCCTCATATCCTCCTTCCCATTCACTGCTTCATCCTTTATTTAATTCCACCCACCATATCCCTCCATTTAATACCCTATCCCTCCATTCAATACCTTATCCCTCCATTCAATCCCCTTTCTCGTCATACATAAAGTTTTCTAATAATAAATTAAAAGTTATTAAGCCTTTAATTTGTTATCCAAACATTAAATGTGTTAATTAATCAACATATATTAAACAATAATTAATTAATTAATTAATATTATTAATAAATAATCATCATTTAACTAATACACATTAGGACAATTAATTATTTAATTAACTATACTTGACAAACCTTAAGCAACTATTTAACTAGGGTTGTTACACCATCGCTTCCCCCCGGATATCATGCATTAAATGCTTCTATCCCTATCCCTACTAAGGTTCCATTCAGAGCTTCTGGAGTTTTTCCTCCTCATGGACACAATCCTATTTCCGGTTTCATTCCAACACTTCCCCACGTCCCCTCTGGAGGGTCTTATTCACCTTTCCCCGGCGGAGCCGACCCTAATAGCATCACTAGTTCTTTCACACCTAATTATCAAATTCCTGTTGGTGGACAATTTAACCCTAGGGGCCAACCCCCACCTGGAAGCCAAACCCATATTGGGACACAACCCCCCTTTGGAGGTCAAACCCCAATTGGGAAACAACCTCTGGTTGGGGGACAACCCCCACCTACCCCACCTTATGGACATAACATACTGGCAGCTTTGGCCCACTATTGGAATTTTCTTACCCAGGGTAATACTCAATCGACTGGGGGGAAACAACCATCTCTTTAATACCCCCTAGTACGGGCCAACCATACCCTGGGACTTCCAATCCCATTTTGGGTTCGAACGTTCAATCTAGTGTCCCTTTCCAAGGGAACATCCCTAATCAGTACAACCCCATGGGCTACCTGCCTCCACACCCACAACTGAATCTGCCAGGATCTTTGCATCATATGAAAACTGCTTATGGTCCTACTAGTATACCGATGAGACTTCCTCCCCAAAGTCACCAGTACCCTCACGTGAATAGACAGTTACCCTTCTTAGCCACTTTGGATCTACCCGACTTGTCTAGGATTTTGAATGACCCTATCCATCACTCTCCTCATTGGCATGTCATACCAGCCAAATTACCATCAGACATTCCTAAGTTCGATGGTAAACTAGGAGAGGATCCGAACAATAATGTCATGACTTTCCACCTTTGGTGTTCATCCAACTCTTTGATGGATGAATCCATTTCGTTACGTCTTTTCCAACGAACTCTCATGGGTTCAACCGCGAAGTGGTATATAGAATTACCACGAGGATTCTTCATCAACTTTAATACCCTAGCTATGGATTTCCTCACTCACTACCAGTTTCCAATCCATTATGAAACGGGAACCGAAATTTTGAGTTCTTTCAAGCAAAATAAAGCCACTCATATCTCTGATCACATTCATGAGTGGAGACGAAGACGACGTTTAATCAAACTCGATATTCCCGATCAATTATTGGCAGAATGGTTCACGAAATCCTTCATGAATGACATATCTAAATACATTTCCATGGGTGGAGTTGTCATAGGAGAACAGGCGATCAGTCATGCCCAGTACTTTGATCTCGTTTATTCACAAATGGGTACTCTTTACGATATTCTCCCTGACGCGCCTTGTCCTTCTACCATGACCACCTCAACAACCCCAACAACTTCTCATGCTGCTAATGGTGTGATAGGTACTTTACATGCTCAACCTCAATTTGCACAGGCCTCTCACACCAATCCCAAATCCCATGCTTCTAATGTTCAAAATGCTTTGACGCCCACTCCTCCCACTGGTAAAACTTCAGAAGTGAACACTGTTCAATCGATTCCTACCGGTAATAATAAATCTAAAAAAGGGAAGGGTAGGAATAAGGAGGATAAAAATAACAACCCACAATCCGACAACACCAAGTCACAACCTGTTGATGATAAGGACAAATACAAACCTCGCTATCCTTGCCTTATCTGTGGTGATGATCACTACATGAAGGACTATCTGAGACGTGCCGAGGTCACAAAGTTCCTTCAAGGGACCCCAAAACCTCCTACACCTGCCGTCTTGTCTTAGCCCTTCCCTTCTCAACAACAGGCTCAATTGGTCATCCATGATCAAACTTATTTCTCTAGTACCTCCTACGTACTTATGTCTAACAGTGATTCAAAGAAGAATGACATCACACTTACCACTCGTGCCAAAGATTACTCTTCCTCCAAGGAGAAAGTTGACGATATACCACCTTCGTTGGTTCAACAATCTCCCTCAGCTCCACCTTCCAATGGTCCTCTTCATCTCGAGCGTCTGAACCCCGATACAGTCCTTCTTCCTCCTCCCAAGTGCGTGGTTCAAAAGTTTGCTTTCAATCCTCATGCGCGTGCTTCCCAGAACTACAATATTGTATAGGATCTGGCGTAAGCACCATCCGCAATGTCAACCCTTGAAGTCCTTCAGAGTTGTCCTACACAACGGAAGGCATTGTTAAAATCTATCGGTGGAATCGACCCTATGGATACGAATTTAATAATATTTGACTTGGAAGATCACATTCCAAGGTTACCGCCTCAGCTCGCATTTCAAATACAAGTTGTTGCCTCTGACAAGAACATTTGTAGAATAGTTATTGATGAGGGTGCTTGACGTGTGTCATGTCTATTGCCTGCTAGAAAGCCATTAGCTCTCCTTCCTTAACTGAATCACACAACACTCTCAAAGCCTTTAATGGCTCTGGATTTAAAGCTTACGACGTACTCCCTTCGTTGCCTATTACGTTAGAAGGAAAAATGGTCAACGTTCAAGTTGAGGTCTTTGACGCACCTCTCGATTACAACCTTTTACTTGGTCGTAGTTGGATCGATTCCATGCGTGCAGCCATGCCTACTCTTTTCCGTATTGTGTGTTTTCCACATTAGGGAAAAGTAGTTACAGTAGACCAACTAGCCTTCTTTAACTCTGATACACGTACTAGCAATGTACCTTTCATCGCAAAGACACCCCCTGGGTATGAGAATGTCGGTGTGGGTCTACTAAAAGATTCAACTCTGATGGGTATGTTTCCGATCCCACCACCCGACGTTCCGCCTCCTTTGGTTGCCTCGATTAATATGATTTCCACCTCCATCCGCGAAACTCCCGCATCTTCTGACCCGTGGATAGTACCTGAACCTGGTGATTATCTTCACTATGGCGACCAAATGCCTTTAAGTCTGGTTTAATCCGCTTACCAAGCCATTCAATCGTATGACCCTTCTACTCCCTCTCTCGGTGATTCGTCTCTTGATCCATTCCACGTTATTTTTTCCATGGATGAGATGATTATGTCAGTTATGTCAATGGAAGATACCCCTTGGAATAATGGGCATCATCGTTCCATTCTCTTTCTCGAACAACACACCATCGAGAGTTACCAATAGATCTCGACTCCGTCGACCATTGTCGTTATTTCTTCGGTTCCTAAATCCACACACGATGTGTTATATGAAGGGAACTTAAGTAACATTTCACCCACCATCCCCCTTGCCATATCTATTAAACTTGGAGTTGTCGAAAATGTCCACATCGGAGCTTCATGTTCCACCGATGAGGTTGTCACATATAAGTCACTTTTTCAAGAATTTCGTGAGATCTTTGTGTGGAGCTACGAAGAGATGCCAGGTATTGACCCTGATATTGTTGTACACGAAATTAAGACCTACCCAGGCGCTAAACCCATCCGGCAGAGACTTAGCCCGGTCCACCCCCATAAAGAAGTTGCTATCAAGCTTGAAGTCGAAAAACTTCTTAAAGCGGGCTTTATTTATCCTGTGGCTTTGACTGATTGGGTATCCAATCTAGTTCCGGTTAAAAGGAAACAAGGTACGATCCATGTATGTGTTGATTATAGGGATATTAACAAAGCTTGTCCTAAGAAAAACTTTCCTACCCCCTTCGTTGACCAAATCGTCGACGATTGCATCGGAATTGAAATCTTCTCTTTGATGGATGGTTTCTCCGGATATAATCAAATCAATATATTATCCATGGATTAACACAAAACCTCTTTCATTTGTCCTTGGGGAACCTTTGCCTACCGGAAACTACCCGTCGTTTTGAAGAACGCCGGTTTGACGTTTCAACGTGCGATGTCTTACACTTTCCTTGATATTAAGCATATTGTACATCCACATTTAGATGATCTACTAGCGCATTCCATGCATCATAGTGATCATCCGGACCACCCCTGATCCATTTTCCTTCATTGTTGGTTCTATTGTATATGCTTAAACCCACACAAATGTGTCTTTGTGTGGAGCCTGGACGACTCTTGGGCTTTATTGTGTCACGTCAGGGGATCAGGGTAGATCCTTTGAAGGTTAAGGCGATCCTCAATCTCCCTCCTCCTTCCTCACTTCGCCAACTACAAAGTTTGCAAGGGAAGGGAAAATTTCTACGTCATTTTATCCCAAACTACGTTGAGTTAACACTCGGATTTACTCGACTACTAAAGAAGGGATCTGAGTTTTTATGGGACACCATTGCCAATAAAGCCTTCGACACTTTGAAACTGATTCTAACCCGTACCCCACTACTTTTCCCGCCCGATTATAGTCGATATTATTTCCTTTATCTCGCTGCTTCAGACTCTACCATTGCCATGGTTTTGGTTCAAGAAGACGATTTACATGATGAACATGTCATTTATTATTCGAGCCAGAGTCTCACGACTACCGAACCTAAGTACTTACATGTTGAAAACCTGGCCTTGGTAGCTGTTCAAGCTGTTCAACGTTTCCATCACTATATTTTACTATGCAAGACCATTGTAATTTCTGATTGTAACCCTATGCAACACATTCTTATACGTCAATTGCTAGGGGGAAAATACTCCACATGGATATTGATTCTCTAGGAGTTTGACTTAGAATTCGAACACGCTAAGTCCTAGAAATCCTTGGTGTTTGCTGAACTAATATGTGACCTTCCCTCTGCTGAGACAGAAAATGTGGAAAAGGATTCCCTAACCAACGAATCCCTTGTTCTGATCAGTTATGATGATGCTTGGTATGGAGATATTATCATTTATCTCCAGACTCAAACTTTTCGGCCATACCTCTCTAGTAAAAACTGTCATCGCATCCGCTATCAAGCCCGTCAATACATCATTCTCAATGACACTCTTTATCGTCGTGGTGTTGAATCTATATTCTGACGCTGTCTCACCTTTGATGAGGCCGATTTCATGACCTGTAACCCTTACTCAGCTGGGGGCATGGATACATTATCATAGCCGTGGATTATTTCATGAAATGGGTTGAGGCGATGCCTACATTCAACAATACAGGAAAACCTGCAGCCCTATTCATATTCAATCACATCATCACACGATTTGGAATCCCACAGTCTATCATCACTAATCACTTTATCCACTTTCAAAACTTCATGATGTCTAATCTTACAGAAAATTTGGGTCTTCAACATGAAAACTCAACCCCCTACTATCCACGGGCTAATGGACAAGTTGAAGCAATCAACAAGGTTCTTATCACCATGCTTTGACGGATTATAGGAATTCACAAAATGAGTTGGCACATGATGTTTTTTTCAGCATTATGGGCCTATCGAACATCCGTGAAGTCTTCCATGGGTTTTACACCCTTCTAATTAGTGTATGGTATAGAAGTTTTCCTATCGATTGAATGTGAGATTCCATCGTTAAAACTAGTCGTTGAACTTCTCCCAAACAACTTTGCTGAAGAAGAACACCTGTTGTATCTTATGCAATTGGACGAAGCCCGTCGTGATGCCACCCTAGTTATTGAAACCCAGAAGAAACACGTAAAATCCCAATATGACAAGCATGTCAAGCCACACGTTTTCTCTGAGGGTGATCTAGTTCTCCTCTATGAACAAGATCGTGATTTGCTAGGAGCCAGAAAATTCGAGGCTATGTGGCGAGGCCCTTATATCGTCAAATGAGTGTTGGAGAAGGGAGCCTACGAGTTAGTATATTATGATGGAATTCCTTTGAGTGAACCTAGAAATGAGATTTACTTGAAGAAGTACTATGCTTAGACTATCTGATCCGAAAAGATCTTTTAATGACCGTGGTTGAGTTATTAATTGCATGTGTAAATTAACCATTTATGAAGCTGAATGAAAGAGGAAGAACTTAATGAAGAAGCATAGCAGCCATAAGACAATATACAGATCTGAATTGAAGCAATAAGAACAACAAACCATAACAAGAGAAGTGATAATGGAGTTTGGCACAAAATTGTCTATGTCTCTGGGCCTTTGTCTCGGTGGGGGAGGCTTCTTTATTTCTATTCAAAGCTTAATAAGTACATCACAACAGTGACATAAGGATACAAGACTGATCTTCTCATGTTCTTCTATATCTCTAGAACCCAACAGAAGAAACGACACACAAAATGGATGACCGGAGCTCCCAGAAATGGCCCGCAAGCGTCTGCTCCTCAACAACTTCCTTGCATAAAAATGGCTTTGGCTTGGCTTTACTTCAGAATAACTCTACTCTGACTGTCCTCCATGGCTTCAAACAAGCCTTGTTTTTATATATCTGAAGTTGGTTATCCTTCCCCAACTTCCTCCCAAAATCTGGGCTCAAAAAGAGCCCAATATCCCCCAAAATGGGCAAAAAGCTCCATTAACAGGCCTAAAAATCATAAAAAAATCCCAAACCATACAATAAAATCCACTCTGTAACAAAAATTCAATAATACATAGAGTATCCCCATAAATCAGGTGTGCGCCCTCAAATAGTGGTCACATGCATCTGAAATTGGCCAAGCACTAGCCCTTAATTCATGCTAGCCCCTGAATTTATGGGCGTGTTCGATGGGACCTCCCTTATCCTCTCCCAGGTGCATAAGGATATGGTTGAAGCCCCTCACTCCTGGATGTATGGGGTTCTGACAAGCGACGACGGGCTAGGGCTTAGCCCCAACCCCCTCCCTTTTGCGCCATACATAATATTACAGTTTAAATAATGTTATTGTGGCTTGTATAAACAAGCCTCACACATGGCGCGTTGGTTGTTGGAAATTTCCCAAAGTTTATGCTCGATCATAGGTAGAGTGTTCAAAACCCATGGACATCGAATTTTTTTAAACTTGCCACACAACTGTTGATTGAGTGCCACGTGGATGCTCATGCCTGGTCCACGTGGCACCACCACATTTGCCCGAAAATTGACAAGTGTCACTCTTCCATTGGTCCAAGTATGCATCATCTGCCTAGTCACATGTCGCCATTTCTTCCACATGTCACTTTGATGACATCACTAGGACGTCATGCTGACATCATTATTGACTTTTTCCAGTTGACCTGTTGACTTTTTAGCTATTTGGGAAAACGATCAGAGTGGGATAACTCTCACATACGAAGCCCATTTGAGAAAGTAAATATATGGACATAATCAGTGTGACGAGCTTATCACAATGGAATTAGTTTCGTCCGATTATGAGAACTTTCATTTTTTAGCCTTTTCTGGACTTGGAAGCCTCTTGGATCTGATTCTGGATCACACCTCCCCACTAAGGACCTTTTGGTCCCCAAAAGGTTACTGACTAGTCAACAAGCTCGGGATAGGCCACCGAACTTGTCCCCTGTCTCTGAACTATGTCCTGTGCACCTGTCTCATCAAGATCAACTGTAACACAATCATGACAAATGACAACATATTGTTAGCCATTTGAACCCTGCTACATTTTACTGAAGCCACTAACATCCATGTAGACAACATTACTAATGATAGCATAAAAAAGACGACTGTAAATGAGCTGATATACTTGTAATATTTGCACGACATGAGCTTATCTTGAAGTAACCTGTGATTGATTTTCCATTCAACAATCATTTGCTGTTCTTGCTTAAGATCGATTACTTCATTTGAAACAATTATAGGTTTTTTGCTTGCTTGCACTGCCTTCTTTAACTGTTCCATTATTTGAAGTGTTTTATTTGCCTTAACATGACGAGCATGAACCACATAATCTTGACCTTCTTTGGTTAATTGATATTGATTCTTTTCCCTATAGAATATTGTCTTACGATCATATAAGTATGGACTACCTAAGACCATTCCACATTCTCTTAATGACACTACATCACATGTTACTTTGTCCACACACTTAGATGAAATTGCAAATTTGATTGTGCACTGCTTTGTTATGTGCATTTTATGATGATTGCTTATCCATTTAAGTGTGTAGGGATTATGATGTGCTTGTGTTTCTAACCCCAATTGCTTAACCAATTCTTCTGAGATTAGATTATATTGAGATCCACTGTCGATTAATGTGTCTATCTTAGTGTGTCACATGATGGTCCTTATATGAAACAAGTTACTTCTACAATCAATGCCTTCACCAATTTTACCTGTCATACCAACCAATGAGACCTTAGATTCATCACCTGAATCCAATCCCAAGTTTGTGGGTCTTGTTTTCGCTGCCACTGTTTTCCTTCCCTTCTTTTCCTTGAACCACTTTGGCCTCTTCTCAGGATGCAACTGCCAACATCTGTCCTCATCATGTCCCTCTTTCTTGCAATGCTTTCAAGAGGGCTTCTCATCTTTTTTTTCCACTGCATTTTCCTTTTTTCCATGCCACTTCCTCTTGTCCTCTTTCCTTGAAGATGATTCCCCTGATACACCTGCTTTCCCTGCTTCAATATACATAGCTTGAACATAAACCTCATCAAGGTTAGTGGGTCCAAACATGAATATTGTATTTCTAATATGTGCAGGTAAACCTCCTATATACTTCATAAGGGTTTCCTGTGTATGTAAAGGGATATATAACATCAATGCCATTTTTCGAAATCTATCTGTATACTCTTGCACTGTTTGTCCTTTTCTTAGTTTTAAAGCTTTCCATTCAATTAATGCTTTTTCTTTATAACCCAAAGGATAGAATTGCTTTCTAAGTGCAGAAATGAAACTTTTCCATGATGGAAATACATTACCCACTTGTTGCGTTCCATTTTGTAACTTGCTTTACCACCAGATGAGAGTTGTACCTGCAAGTCTTAAAGATGCAAACTTGATTTGTGTGGCCTCATCCTTGATCTGTTGCACACTGCAGTAAACCTCCATCTGCCTGATCCAATTGTCAAGTCTCTCTGCATTAACTTCACCATCATATATGGGCAATTCAAATTTGACATCAAGTTTTAATAAAGGAATTTCATTCTTATGTTTATGGACATGTTTCTTTGCATTGGATTTAGAACTTGAAATTGAAGAAGAAGGAGAAGAAGGAGGTGATGATGGAGGTGAAGGAGAAATCTGAGGAGGATCCACTTCCTCTTCACTTTTTCCCTTTGAAGATTCACCCAAAACTGGTCTCTTTCCTTCCAAGTAATCCTCGTACAAAACTTTCACCATCTCCAACATGGAAAATAACATTTTTAGAAACTCTTTCTCATCAAGATAAAGTCCCTCTTCTGATGTCATCTTCTCGATGTGAGAAGCTCTCTTTCTCAATCCAATAAATGGATTCTCTACAACATGCTTGCATTCACCACGATGTAGCTTTTCCCTGGTTAACATGCAAAACTCAAATCCAAACGTCAACTAGCTCTGATATGACTTGATCTGAAAAGATCTTTTAATGACTGTGGTTGAGTTATTAATTACATGTGTAAATTAACCATTTATGAAGTTTAATGAAAGAGAAAGAATTTAATGAAGAAGCATAGAAGCCATAAGACAATATACAGATCTGAACTAAAGAAATAAGAACAACAAACCATAACAAGAGAAGTGATAACGGAGTTCGACACAAAATTGCCTACGTCTCCGAGCCTTTGTCTCGGTGGGGGAGGCTTCTTTATTTTCATTAAAATATTAATAAGTACATAAAAACAATTCCATAAGGATACAAGACTGATCTGGTCATGTTCTTCCAGATATTTAGAATCCAGCAGAAGAAACAGCACGCAAAACGGATGATTGGAGCTCCCAGAAATGGCCTGCAAGCGTCTGGTCCTCAACAACTTCCCTGCATAAAAACGGCTTTGGCTTGGATTTACTTCAGCATAACTCAGCTCTGAATGTCCCCCATGGCCTCAAACATGCCTGTTTTTTATATATATTAAGTTGGTTATCCTTCCCCAACTTCCTCCCAAAATCTGGGCTCAAAAAGAGCCCAATATCCCCCAAAATGGGCAAAAATCTCCATTAACAGGCCTAAAAATCATAAAAATATCCCAAACCATACAATAAAACCCACTCTGTAACAAAAATTCAACAATACATAGAGTATCCCCCTAAATCAGGCACGCTCCCTCAAATAGTGGTCACATGCATCTAAAATTGGCCAAGCGCTAGCCCAAAGGGCTAAGCGCCGACCCTTAATTTGTGCTAGCCCCTGAATTTATGGGCGCGTTCGATGGGACCTTCCTTATCCTCTCCCACGTGCATAAGGATATGGTTGAATCCCCCCGGTCCTAGATGTATGGGGTTCTGACAAGCGACCACAGGTTGGGGCTTAGCCCCAGCCCCCTCCCTTTTGCACCATACATAATATTACAGTTTAAATAATGTTATTGTGGCTTGTATAAACAAGCTTCACACATGGCGTGTTGGTTGTTGGAACTTTCCCAAAGTTTGTGCTCGGTCATAGGTCACGGGTTCAAAACCCATGGACATCGAAATTCTTGAAACTTTCCACACAACTGCTGACTGGGTGCCACGTGGCTGCCCATGCCTAGGCCACATGGCACCACCACATTTGCCCGAATATTGACAAGTGTCACTCTACCATTGGTCCAAGTATGCATCATCTTCCCAGTCACATGTCTCCACTACTGCCACATGTCACTTTGCTGATGTCAGCAGGACGTCATGCTGACATCATCATTGACTTTTGCTAGTTGACCTGTTGACTTTTTAACTGTTTGGGAAAACGATCAGAGTGGGATAACTCTTGCATACGGAGCCTGTTTGAAAAAGTAAATATATGGACAAAATCAAAGCGACGAGCCGATCATAATGGAATTGGTTTTGTCCGATTCCGAGAACTTTCATTTTTTAGCCTTTTCTGGACTTGGAAGCCTCCTGGATCCGATTCTGGATCACTATCTTTGCATGAGTGCTTGTATTTTACTCTATCATACTGTTGTGTGCTAATTTTGCGTGCTTTTTAATTTTTTGGTTTCTACCCTTGACCGCTTACCTTGTGTTGTGCTTGGTTTCCAGATGTCGGAGTCTTCATTACCCCACTTTTCCTTCGTCGATGACGCTAGTCATAGAACTCATAACCTAGATTATGCTGTGTGGGAAATCTATGCACCCACGAATGAAATTATTAGTCTACATGGTGTTTTCCTCGGTCGTGCAACCAATAATATCGCACTAATCGAATTGTTGAGCAATCTTATCTCACTTGGGATTCGTCACTTGGTTATATGACTTGATTCGCAGCTAGTAGTGCTACATTTAAGTAATGTCTATGCTATCCAAAGTCCTACTTTTCTACAAGTATATTTACGAATTCGCCTCTTGGAACGTTATTTTGATTATATCGAGTATCAACACATTCCTAGATGTCTAAATACATTAACTGATGCATTAGATAATTATGTGTTAGACAGACATCTGAGACATTTATAAAACCAACCACACATCACATGTATTATACAAAGCAAAATAAGTTGGTAGAAGCCTCATCTATATATATATATATATATATAACGATAAAAGTTTTTTACAAAAATATTGTTTTTCGTCCGAAGACCAAAATATCAAAATATGAATCTCATAGCTTTTACAAAATGGCATCATGGATGCTTCTCACGATAACACACTAATGCTCGTGCTACCCTATGAAGCAATCATCTCAGTGGACCAGACACGCCTACGGTATGGCGCTGGAAACGCCTTGGAACCTCGCCGATCGACATATCTGGGATGCCTACAGTCAAACCCTCTAGATTTTGCTCGATTGCTTCATAATCATCCGCATGCCATCTTTCTACTGGCCCTACATCTGGATGGTCAATTTTTTTTGATTAGTCATTGGATTGAAAACATAAAAAAATGTTTAATATTTTGAAAAAGTTTACAAAAAAACCATAAAATCAAAATGTTTTTCTTACCTCGGTCCCCCCACTGAGAATCCTCTGGTAGCACCAAGTTAGGATCATGGAGAAAATCCAGCCCGACATACACATAGTCATCGATCATCAAGATCTGGGGCTCCAGCTAATCAAAAAATGTATCGTTATACTTAATAATGGGACCCGCTACATGTCGGGACATGAGATCACACCATCGTTTCATCCGCGGATCTCATGTCCCTGGTATATTCCACTCTACCTGTAGGCGTAAGTGAGGGACTCTTTCTAGGAAGAAAGATACCAAAATGGATCCATACCCAAATTGCTTTAGTTCCCCATTCTTGCTCTTGGTCAATTGTCTCTTCATACTACTAAGAATACCATCACACCAGTTGAACACACGAGGTTCGGTGCATTCAATGGAATACTGAAAGTAGCTCTGCAGAGCCATGTGCAGAGAAGCACTCCCTGCCATCTATGAGATGGTGAAAAGTATGGTTATGAGAGTCAGATCACGAACCCCTCTGATAGCCACTTTACCCTTGCGTCGCTCGACCTCGGGTTCACAATAGCGTCTGATGTATTCACTCATTGACAAACCACCACCTTGACCTCTTGTTAAGGTCACTTGAGCCCCACGACGGGATAGCCCCGTCAAAAAGTAAATATCTTTGATGTCCAAGGAAAGCACATGAACACCCACATGAAATACTTATTGGTCCACGTCCCACATATGGACCAAATATTCCAACATTCTCAGTTGGGCTCTCATGCCCTGGATATTGAAGAACTTTAACAACCCACACTATCGTAGGGAATTTATGGTGCCCAGATCATTCAAATCCATTGCCTCATCGTCTTCATGCTCTCTTTCTCTCCACTACAACATTTTTGCAATAAAAATACCTGCATGGAGATGAAAGAAAGAAGTTAGCACCTTCAATCATTTTTTTTTGGAATTCTTTTTGTTCCAATGCATCATTTTATTTTTTGGTTTTCGGCCGCCGCAACTAGGCTTCAGTTACAGAGCGGGGTTTCCGTAGGTGAACCATTGGGCGTCTATGGAAATCCTTGATTTTCGCAGGCCCCAATATAGGGCACTTGCGACAGCCCCAGCGCAAGCCTACGGCCCAAAAATTCACCCAAAAAATCATCTTTTAACCGATGGAAATTAATTTTAAACCATTGAAAAGGAAGAAGACGAGGTACTCACCATTTTCATACAAACCATTCGCCGAATGATCACCTATGCTCCCCGCAATCGACCGCCGAAATATGAGGTGAAAAAAGGGCTCTTAGACAAGTTTTTGACCAAATACAAATGAAATAGTGAAAATGAGTTCTTACCCCTATTTATCTCATTTTTAACTTTTTCTAAAAATATTTTATATCATTTAAATATATTTTCTCAAAAACCTACCAGCCTAATGGTCTCGTGAGTGTTTTGTTTTTCACATATGGGCAGACTAGGGTTCCAAACATTGAAGTATGGACAATTTTTGCGATTTGTTTTTCTTTTTCGTCGCGTGTACTATTACGTTTTTAGGGTTTTTTAGAAAAACCTCGAGCTTAGTCTTTGTTCGTTCTCGTGCTTGAGAATCGATGAGAACATAACCGAGTATACTTTTGTCATTTTTTCTTACTCGTCATGGTAACACGAAAATAACGAAACTTATGGAGTAACCTTTAAGCTCTTTTTGCACTCCATAAAAATGAAAAGATTGCCGAGCGACCTTGTTCTTTTCATGCTCGTAAAAGTATTTGAAGAAAACGTTTGATGGGTGATAGTTTATCACTTTTTTTGTCCTATCGAACTACTTTACGAAAAAGGAACTGGGAGAGTTCTCTTTAAGTGTTTTTCAGACTCTCAAAATATGAAAAACCCTTGAGTTTTCTATCTTTGGACTCATTAAACAAACATCGAAAGACCCACATGGGACCGAACCAATCCTTCTTAGGGTTCATTAAACATACTCAGAGGGAGTCATCCGAAGGATGAGATTACATCAACAAGAATATGTTATCCTCCTCAAGCTTGTGTAAAAATAAAGAGGTACTCGCCAGAAATGGTGGGGGAAAATTTGGGAAAGAGATGTGTCTCTGTATTTGTGTTAGTGGCAGTAAGCGTCGATCTTGAACATGGCACCCCCTTCATCATTTGAATCCGGGTTGGGAAATCCATTTGTCTCTTGTCTGAATTTCTGCAAGTTCGTATCTTGGGTTGTCTTTGAGTCAATGCTGCCAAGACCAGTGTTGTGCCATCGATATGTTCAAGAGAAGTTCAACCAAGCCCTCTATTGAGTCATCCATCTGCAATTGTCAATTCCTACCATGTCGGACTACCTTGTGTTAGTTTCAAATCATGTTCGTACTTTGCTCTACTCTAAATTTGTTACTTATTTCATGTCATTTGATGGGGGATACATCAAGTCCCTCCTGTGACGAGTCTTTTCCTGTCGACTTCAGCTCATTATCTGGGAACAAGACTTAGAAATTATTTAGTGCCTTAGAGCCTGCATGCTTCAATGGTAGGTTTCTTCACTTTTGACAGTGGATTTACATCACTGATCCCTGATCGAAAGATTCCATTGAGTGTTCGACTTCAGCTCATACAGTCACACTTGTTGGATTGTACTATTGTACCTTGGGAGTCATTGACATCAATGGTGGTTTCCCTCACACTTGTTAACGATTTTCATTAACGACCGGTAATCAATTGGTTTCTAACCATGTTCGACTTTAGTGCCTATAATCACATGGCTAGATTCGTACTAACGGACGACGGGATTGAAGACCCTAGACCTTATCATTTTTTATCCAGGTTGTGATGGAGTATTTATGATTTGAATTGGCACATAGATCCACTTTGTATGTCTCGTGGCTATGTTTGCATCTGAGTTTTCCAATACATAGATCCACAATGTATTCCTGGTGGCTATGTAGAATCTTGATGACATGGATCCACGGTGTATAATTGGTATCCATGACTGATATTTATGATTTCAATCATTTATAGTCTGAACACAGGAATGCCTACTTTAGACATGGTATAATATTGTACGGATGCTTGATTGTTTGCAGGTTCCCAATTGGTGCGCTACTTTTTCCCGACACACACATGCATTTTTACAAAGTATTTATGCTGTCATGAGTTCCAACCTCATACTTTGAGGGGCATTCTGTTACACATTATTTTGGTCACCCTAATGATGATTTCACAAACATGTGTTCATGCTCCCAACATGAATTTTTTCCTGAGAAAAGCAACTTCTTTCGTCCTCTACAAGACTGCTTTTTAGAAAGGGTCTGCAGGCTGCATATATTACACAGTGCGAAAATCTATGATTTCTGCAGGCTTCTCTACAGCTGGTCCATAGTATTTTCGTAGGCTGCTATATAAGCAGGGTGCGGCGGTGTTCCAAAGCTAAAAGAGGAAAGAGGTTTCACGAAGTTTCTAGAAGGGGAATCTTGTAGAATGTGAGGTGGCATCCGTATGGTTGCGATCCTACTAGTTTCTCTGATTTGGTGGGATTATCCTCATCCCTTCAACCACTTCACCTTCTCCTATATAATCATGGGCTTCTCATGGAAATGGTTAAGCAAGATTAAGCAGAGAATTGATGAAAGAATAGGCTGAATACTATGTGAAGAATCTTGTTCCTAGTGACACTTGAGGCCTCCATTTGTCTATCAAGCTTTTGTGGATTATCTTCATGCGAATTTCAGAGCAAGTGTATGTGTGTATTGGAATGAAGGACCACTAAAAGGGAACTTGCAACATCAAGGGAATTTGGTTGTATCTTCTACTCGTTCATTAATATAATACGGTGGCACGTCTCTTTCCCATAAAATGATTAGTATTTTATTACATGATTCCTTGATCACATGTTTAGGTTGTCATTGAATTCTACTATTGTTGCTTTCATGTTGGTTGGTTTGTGTTATTATAGATTTGATTCCACAAGAGAACTGGAGTGAAGCAGGGACAACAAAGATATAAGGAAGGGATTCATAAGGTATGTTATCTATTCCTCCTTTGGTAGTAAACTTGATGATCACAACTTAGGGAAAGCGTCTTGTTCCATCTCGTTTTGTTCTAGATCCAAGTGGATCTAGGGGGCTTAGTTCATGTCCTCATCTACTGATTTACCCAATAACAAGTCCCATAATACATGGGAAGAAAAAAAGGGGAAAAGGATGGAGGAGTCCACAGTGGAATTGTAAATCAAGAAAATTTTGAGTGGAAGATGTATATCATGGAACAAAAAGAAGCAGACTTCAATTGCACCAACTTAGCAACTGTTTGCATAAAATTCACTAAGTATGAAAATGAACAATGGGCGGTCCAATTTTCCATGCGAGGATATAGATGGAGATGAAGATATGTCAACACACCAACGTATATAAAGGCGATCATAGAAAGATGAATAAGTATATAACTAGAGAGCCATAATACACCGGAAGAAGAAAATGGAAAAAGGACTAAGGAGTCCGCGGTGGAATTGTAGATCACGGAAATTTTGAGTACAAGATGTGAACCCGGTATTCAATTTGTATATTGCGGAGGGATGGATGCCAATTGTTTCGTACCATTGTGTTCAGTTGTCACTAGTAAGAGCACAACCAATCTATATTAGGAACGAGAGGATGTTAGTACTTTGAAATATTTGTGAATATTGCGGAGGGTGTTATGCCAACTGTTTCGTACCTCTGTGTCCAGTTGTCACTGCTAAGAGATAATTTAGTATTGAAAATAATTTTTTATATACTGTTAGATACTTGATAGGGATTACCATCCTTAAACAATGGCAATCTCAAGCCCTCCAGCCCTGGACTTCGTGTGTCAATTTGTATATCGCTGAACAAGGAGCGCTGTTTGGAGGATACAGAACAATAAAAGTGTAATGTTGAGTCATCCATTCTGCAGGTCTACTTGTCAATTTGTATATCGTAGAATTTTGGGTGCTATCTATAGGGCACAGAACAATGGAGGCCCAATTTTGAGTTCGCCTGCCTGAGAACCCGTGGTCCAAAATGTGGCTAGACATGGAATGCGCAAGACGTACATGTTCTATAAAATATCATGTCCATACTTTATAGTCCCATAATACACGGGAAGAAAAAAAGAGAAAAAGGACGGAGGAGTCCACAGTGGAATTGTAGATCACAGATATTTTGAGTGGAATATGTATATCATGGAACAAAAAGCAGTAGACTTCAATTGCGCCAACTTGACAACCGTGCACATAAATTCACTAAGTATGAAAAGGAACAACGAGTAGTCCAATTCGCCATGTGAGGATATAGATGGAGATGAAGATATGTCAACACACCAACATATATAAAGGCGATCATAGAAAGGAAACTAAGTATATAACCAGAGAGCCATAATACATGGGAAGAAGAAAAGGGAAAAAGGACTAAGGAGTCCACGGTGGAATTGTAGATCACGGAAATGTTGAGTACAAGATGTGAACCCGATAGTTAATTTGTATATTGCAGAGGGCTGGATGCCAACTGTTTTGTACCACTGTGTTCATTTGTCACTAGTAAGAGAACAAACAATCTATATTAGGAACGAGAGGAAGTTAGTACTTTGAAACATTTGTGAAACGTGGTAGAACGAAGTTTGGTGCCAACCCAAAACAATATCCAAGAGTTGGACATTTCGTGAATCCGACAACAGGAGGACTCAAAATAGGCTGACAAGATCTTTGCAGAAGACGTGAGGCCTCGAAATTCAAATTGTATTGCTCTGAACATTTGAATTCATAATCTGTAACAGGGAAGAGAAAACGATGTCAGAATCCGGTAGTCAATTTGTATATCGCGAAGGGTGTGATGCCAATAGTTTCGTACCTGTGTCCAGGTGTCACTACTAAGAGGTAATTTAGTATTGAAATTAATTTTCTAGATACTGTTAGATACTTGATAGGGATTACCATCCGTAAGCAATGGCAATCTCCACCCCGCCAACCCTGGACTCCGTGTGTCAATTTGTATATCGGGGAATTGGGAGCACTGTTTGGAGGACACATAACAATAGAAGTACAATGTTGAGTCATCCAGTCCACAGGTCCGCTTGTCAATTTGTATATTACAAAATTCTGGGTGCTATTTGTAGGGCACAGAACAATGGACACCCAATTTTGAACCCACCCGCCCGAGAACCCGCGATCCAAAATGTGGCTATGCATGGAATGTGCAATCCGTACATGTTCTATAAAATATCATGTCAATACTTTATAGTCCCATAATACAAAGGAAGAAAAAAAAGGGAAAAAGGATGGAGGAGTCCGTAGTAGAATTGTATATCATGAAAAATTTGAGTGGAAGATGTATATCACAGAACAAAAAGCAACAGACTTCAATTGCGCCAACTCGTCAACTGCGCGCATAAAATTCACTAAGTATGAAAAGGAAAAGAGGGCGGTCCAATTCGCCATGTAAGGATATAGATGGAGATGAAGATATGTCAACACACCAACGTATATAAAGGCTATCATAGAAAGGTGACTAATTATATAACTAGAGAGCCATAATACACGGGAAGAAGAAAAGGGAAAAACGACTAAGGAGTCTGCGGTGGAATTGTAGATCACAGAAATTTTGAGTACAAGATGTGAACCCAGTAGTCAATTTGTATACTGCGGAGGGCCGTATACCAACTGTTTTGTACCATTGTGTTCAGTTGTCTCTAGTAAGATCACAACCAATCTATATTAGGAACGAGAGGAAGTTAGTACTTTGAAACATTTGTGAACCATGGTAGAATGAAGTTTGGTGCCAACTCGAAACAGTATCCAAGAGTTGGAAATTTCGTGAACCTGACAACAGGAGGACCCAAAACAAGCTGACAAGGTCTTTGCAGAAGACGTAAGGCCTCGACGTTCAAATTGTATCGCTCCGAACATTTGAATGCATAATCTGTAACAAGGAAGAGCAGACGATGTCGTAATTCGGTCGTCAATTTGTATATCGCAGAGGGTGTGATGGCAACTGTTTCGTACCTGTGTCCAATTGTCACTTCTAAGAGGTAATTTAGTATTGAAAATAATTTTTTAGATAGTGTTAGATACTTGATAGGGATTACCATCCGTAAACAATGGCAATCTCCACCCCCTCAGCCCTGGACTCTGTGTGTCAATTTGTATATCACAGAACTGGGAGCATTGTTTGGAGGACACAGAACAATAGAAGTGCAATGTTGAGTTAGATAGACTGTAGGTCCACTTGTCAATTTGTATATCATGAAATTATGGGTACAATTTGTAGGGCACAGAACAATGGACACCCAATTTTGAGCCTGCTCGCCCGAGAACCCGCGATCCAAAATGTGGCTAGTTATGGAATGCGCAGTCCAATTCACCATAAAATTCACTAAGTATGAAAAAGGAATAGTGAGCAGTCCAACTCGCCATGCGAGGATATAGATGGAGTTGAATACATGTCAACACACCAACATTAGAGGCGGTGATCATAGAAACATGACTAAGTATATAACTAGAAATCAATAATACACGGGAACAAGACAAGGGAAAAAGGACTAAGTATGTCGCAGAAGAACATCTAGTGTTTTATTATTAATGCAAATGCTTTCAAACCTGTGCTGAGTTCTCATCAGTTAAGGCATAAATTGCAGATCACGGAAGTATCTTTTGTACCACTATGTCCAGTTGCCACTAGTAAGAGCATTGTTGATGTATATCAGGAAGGACGCGAAGTTGTTGGGGATGGAAGGCAACAACAAATAATTTCAAGGAAGTTAATGTATACGAGGAACCCATGGTGGAATTGTAGATCATGGATGTTTTGAGTGCAAGATGTATATAATGGAACGATAAACAACTAGGTTTGTAAGCGCCGACCCCGCAGCGGCGGCCATAAAATTGGCTAAGTATGGAAAGGAACAACGGTTGGCCCGATCCGTCATGTGAGGATATAGATGGAGATGAAGACATGCCAGCCCGCCAACTCTGGAGTTGGATACCATAGAAAGGAGACTAAATATATATCCAAAAAGCGATAACGAGCTGGAAGAAGAAAAGGCCAGTTCGTATGTGCCAACTTGACAACCACAGCCATAAAATTGCCTAGGTATGGAAAGGAACAATGGTCGGTCAGATTCGTCATGTGAAAATACATATGGAGATGAAGATATGTCAGTTCGCGAACCCTGCAACTGCCCATCATAGAAATACAACTAAGTATAAAACCATAAATCCATAATGGACGTGAAAAGGAAAAGGGATAAGTATCTAACAGTCAAAAAACCTTTTTTCCTGTTTATTAATGACAATGTTTTCAAACCCCTGATGGGTTCTCACTAGTAAAAGCATAAACTGCAGATCACTGAATTTCTTTGGCTGCAAGATGTATATGACGTAACAAGGGACATAGGCGCTGGGTACTGTGAACGCGGGGCCTGGTGGCCAGATAACTGGCTAAGTATTGGCCAAGAGATAAACTCCTTATCATCTATTCATCTTGTATTCCTTATAGACCACTGAAGCTCTTTGGCTGCAAGATGTATATGACAGAACAGGGATGGGATGGGAGTAAATGCACCCGAGTACACACACATTGCGTCAACATACTGAATAGGAACATTGCATCAACACTTGAGCTGCCTTGTTGTAACTCATTAATTCATTCTATTTACGGCACCCGAAGAATGGAAGTAGGACAGATCCTCCAATTTCTTTCTTTAAATACAGGGCTGACGCCACATAAGTATGGATTATGAAAAATTATTCTTAAATGTAAAATGTAAGCAACGAACATAGAAGGATTTATTTAAATTGAAGTAGTGGGCAACAGAAAGAAAATCTTGTTGTGCATGTTTAACAACACAGGCGAGGGTACAAAATAAAATTAAAACAAATACTAGAGATTGGAAAATACTATTAAAAAATAAACTGGAATTATTCTATATTCAAATAAGATGGGTTACAAAATACAGTTGAGGCTATTTTCCACAACAATTGTGATTTGGCCTGCCGACGACCAATAAAAAATATATACATTGATGAAGCTTCTTGACAGTTTTCTTGACGTTTAAACCCTTTATTCATAAAAAAATGAGTTGAATATCAATTTCAGGGTTTGTACTTAATCAGTGTTGCCAAGTACATCTATCCCAGTGTTTTGAATAACTTGTCTCTTCCAGATATGCCCTGCTTGGAATGGCTACTTATTCAACATTCCATTCTTTGTCAAGTATTAATTTCCCTCCGCCGTCCAAAAATTTGGGTTTAAGGTGCTTTCCTTGCATTGTTCCTGACCCTTGACATCCAAGACAACTTAGAAATGCGATTCAGGATGATCTCAAAGTGGAGGGATTCATTTTATGTCACAATAGCCATGGTAGGGGAAAAAAATTCAAGTATGTTGTGACTGGTATTCTCCCTGTATTCTATCATCTAGTTGGTTGAAAATCCTTCCTGAAGATTTGTATGTTGAACTTATTTGCTTTATTACAGTAAATTGGAAGAAACGTCCAACCCAACTACAAAATGAAAATCTGTTGAGGTACATGACTTATTCGACCAACACAACTCTGACAAGTGCATCAAATGCTGCAGAACGCATCAACATAGGTTTGGCAAGTGTATCAAATGTTGCAGATTGCATCAAAATATATCTTTCCTCATAGTTGTGGCAGGTATGGCGGCCCACAGAAAGTTCTAGAATGTTCAGAGGTGATGCCAAATATGTCGAGTCTGCAACTACATCCAGTGGAAACAGAAAAAACTTTGACAAAGAACATGGCTTTCTGTCAAGTCGGTTACCAGACCCACATGTAGCTCATCAAACTTTGAAATAGAAATTTTTTTAGTGATAATATGTCGTTTTATCCACCCATACAGTTTTTGTTACTCGCCTCTGGTTACATTCACAAATGGAGCAATATTTCGCATCATTTACGAACATGACAGACCATTTTTTCAAGCCACTGTAAATGCGCCACCCTCGAGGAACACAAATTCTTGTGGGATCTACAAAATTGGATACACTTGCCAAATCTTTGTTGTTGGAAGAAGCTATATACTTCAACGAAGAACTATTTTGCACGTGACCTAGAAATCCATTACAACTCCCAGCAAGAAAACAAATAAGTTCAACAAACAAATCTCCAGGCATCCTTTTCAACCAACCAAAGCATCGAACACAGGGAGAACACCAACTAGAACATACTTGTTCTATTGTTTTCCTCCTCTCTGAGTTTCTCTTCTATAACATAGTTTGTTTTTTACTCAAAGATCACGTCACATAAAACTAGTCTCTCTTCTTTCATCTGGGCCTCAATCAAATCTCTAAGTTGTCTTACATGTCCATGACCAGGAACATTAGAACGAAGGCACCCTAAAGCAAAACTCTTTGATGATAGAGAGAGATGGCGATAAGTATTTAAAAGAAATGTTGGATGATATTCCATATATTTTCTGTTAATTCGTTTTAATGACAGATGTTCTCGATATTTTCACTTATTAATGCCAATATTTTCGAATATGTATGCCGAACAATGACTAATAACACGTAAAATTCCCATATCCGAGCAGTTTCTCAAATATGACATCTAATATATGCACAATATTAAAGAGGGACATGACGTCAATGCCTCTATGGGTGACACATTCATGGACTATGCTGAAGCTTTTAAGAAAACTAAAAGACCACAATTTTTTTTTTTTTTTGCAAATTAAAAATGCAGGCAAAAGAAATTACCAGATCCCATAATATTCGTCTGTCTATTCATTTTAATGGGAGATTTCCTTGAGATTTCCAGTTATTAAAGCCCATCTTTTTGAACCTGTCTGGTCGGTTATGACTTTTCAAATCATAATTAATGTCTATTGGAAAGGGTGGAAGGTAGCGGGGATGCAGGGGAGTGACAAATGGTTTTAAATTTTCTGAACCCGGAAAATCATTAACCCGCTAAACTTTGAAAAGTCGACTAAGTATGGAAAGCTAGGTAGAATAGACAAACTCATTGTAGGCAGAGGCACGGTTGTGAGTTCGAGGTTTGACGAGTCGAGTTCTAGAGCATGGAAGTTATGGGTAAAATATGTATACACCAAACACGACCTTTCATAGTTCGATAAAACCTATCCGTGAAGCCACATCCATAAAACTGGCTAAGTATGCAACCGAACGACGGTTGGTCGGAATAACCACAGAAAGGTGAGTAACTATAGATCCAAAAGCGCAGTTTACAAGAGGAAAATAAAAGGGAGAGAACAACTATATCGCCCACACAACAAAACCTACTCCCATAACTATGAAACCATAGTAACACATAATCCATGGAAAAGCATCGCCAACTATGAAATATAGTTTGAGGCAGACAAACTCTGGTTCAACACGTAAGAGATGCAATTTACATCGACTCCAATTTTTTAGTATGTTATCTTATCTTAATAGTATTCTATGCAGAATCCACTACAAAAAATGTAATAAGAGATGCAACTGCGGATGCAACATCCCAATATTGCAAACCCTAGCCAAACAAGAACAAGCAGCAAAGAAAATAACAACCTAGTTAAGAAGCACCAAAAGGCCCAACTGCACGCGCAGGACTGGAACCCTGCAAAGTCGAATCAAACAACGATAAAAACCATGCAATGAAGAAAGAAGCAAGCAACAACCACTCCACCAGGAATGAAGTAGTTCCAATCACAATTGTAGAAACCCAAATGTGCAAACTGCAACAAGACAAATAGGCAAGCAAGAACAACAACAACATGCAAACAAGAAATCAATGAAGATGAAACAAACAAGCATGAACTAGTAAACCACCAATGTCGTAGAGGCATATAAATTTAAAAAATGGAAGAAAATGTATTCTAACAAGCTTGTTAAGTAAGCATTCAACGCTACCAAGCTTGTTAGGTAAACATTTAAGTCTGTCAGAAATGCTCTGTAAACATTTAAGAAAAAAATGCAATGTGACAGGTCTCTGACGCATCCTTAAAAAAATATTATATTTTCGTGTAACAATAGTTTGAACACCAGAGGATGTATTGGAAGGCCAAAAACATTGTCATAAATTTACCTAGCATAAAATTCTAAACCAAACATTCGAATTAATGCTAGCATTAATCCACCTTTGATGGATGCATAACAAAATATATGATTCAAAAAGAACATATTAGATCAAATAATTTGGATATGCCAACATATATAACATTGGGAATAGGGAAGTTGACAATAATACCTCCAATCCCTTGTCCAATCAGATCATGACAAATATGGTACATTTTTTAATAAAAAAATCAATGTTTTCAGTTCCATGGTTCCAACAATGGATAATATGGAAATATTTGTGGTCAAAGGACAAACTAATATGAAGTCAATGATTTATTGATCGCTATAGTCCCTCTATGCCTATGGCAGGGACTAATAATATGGACTAAGAAAAACAAGCCTTAATAGTGACTGCCTTTATACACACAAAAAAAAATAATGGGTAATTTTATCAATTTACACCCTTATAAGAAACAATCTAAACTTGGTGAGGTTTGGTAAGTTATTAGTCCCTACCGAAGGCAAGACAAGGACTCTAGTGATCGATTCAGCATTGACAACATATTAGTTCAAGTTTGACTTTTCATATATTGTAACACGATGTTTCCCCCAGCCTGTAAAAATAACTATATTGGCCAAGAACTATGACAAACTCAAAGATGTGAATGTTTGATTTGACGGGCCTTTGTATAAAAGGTCGATGAATGTAAATTATGTTATGAATATGTGTTGCATGACTTCTAAGAGGGTGATATGCTAAAAGAGACCACGATGGTTAATGAGAGGTGGTGGAAGGGACCTGGAATGGTTGCGTTAACTTCCACCGAGCCAGTACCGTACTGGTTTTTACTTGCTCAAAGACCAAAGAAACTCTCTAACCCTAGAATGGATTTCCCATTAGATTGGTAGGTGGGGAGGCTCCTCAAGAGTTAATGAGGGGATGGGGCTGAACTGCCCATCCGTAAAAGCTCCTAGACCTGACCACAGACAGGGAAATTTGCGCCACACGCAATCTTGTAGAGAAAAGGCAAGAGAGGAAGTGTGGGAAAAAGGGGAGAGCACGCGCGATAGGGGTCGCGGAAGAGAACTGGAGAAAAATATGGAAACATAGAGAGTTCTGAACATAGGAGAAGGAGAGTAACCTTCGTCCTTGACTTCCATTGAGTTGGAAGTAGGAGACTGAATCTCAAAGCATCGTGGTCTAGCTTGGGGGTGGCTAGTGGTAAATCCGTTTGGAGTCACTGAGCCTACAGTTGGGTGGAAACAAGCACCCCTCTCAGTAGTTGCATCACACTTGGTGTTTCTGATAAGTGTTATGTCCTATATTTTAAATTGGATATCATGAATGCATGCTCATGCTTATACGCTCATAAATGGTTTCTGTATAGAAGAGTTTGCCTTGTGTTTTGATTGGAAATAATGGATGCATGCTTATACTTGTATGACCATAATCAGTTTATGTATAGAATGAATAAGTTCAGAATACGAGTTTGTTCCCCCAAGATTTGTCCCATCTACCTGAATCACGCTATGCCCTGGTTTGATTTCCCAAAGACACCTCCTCCCGAAAGTTTCCTCGCATTCCAGAGCCGGAGTGAGTTCCTTGAAAAGACTACCGTTATAGTAAACCCACAAGTTTACTTTATGCCTGTCACAGAGTCATAGCTCAGTGAATTAGGAAGGCTTTTCAGTCAGGTCACCAAGCCTAGGAATAATTACCCAAGAACTCTCTGAAGGTCCAGATGACCTGGGTCTGGAAACCTTGTATAAGAAAGAGTAGTTCTCTCAGGTTTCGAAGTCGTGGGAGTTTGAAGCCCCGAGAGGTTGAATCTCATGAATCAAGCTCAGAAAGGATAGCAAGTCCCATTTATTGAAAGATAATACCCCATAGTTTGGTAGACGAACGGTCAGAATCCTTTCGGAAATACCTCAGATTTTTCAAGACCTATGGATCTAGAGGAGGGGAGTAGGCGTTAATACCTCAACCCCTTCAGCCTTCGCAAGTAGCGATGGGATCCAGGACCGTAGATCCATGGATCTGACAGAGCTCTATGGACCGTCGGATTAGGGGAGGCTCACCACCGTTAATCTCATACATGAATTCCCATATCGGGAATTCGAGGATCGGAGTTTCGAAAGGTAAGGAAACTCTCTGCTGTGGATTTGCGCGAGTCACGAAATCTTGGTATATGAAACCTCGAATCGGTTTAGCGTGAATAGGTTTCGGCGTTTTGGCACCCGGGAAACCAAAGGGTAAAGACCCCTCATTTTCGCCAGTCACGAAATCCTGGTATAAGAAACCCCGAATCGGTTTAGCGTGAATAGGTTTCGGCGTTTCGGCACCTGGGAAACCAAAGGGTAAAGACCCCTTATTTTCGCTAGTCGCAAAATCCTGGTATACAAAACCCGGAATCAGTTTAGTGTGAATAGGTTTCGACATTTTGACACCCGGGAAACCAAAGGGAAAGACCCCTCGTTTTTGCAAGTCGCGAAATCCCAGTACCCAAAACCCCGACGCACTCTGTGGATGAGCCCTAGGTCACCAGACAGGGTCTTGTGGTAAGAAGGATGGGTATCGAAAGAATATGGACTGTTCATTTGTAGGGGATGCGTGGTGAAGATCTAAAGCCACCAGGGTTTTGGACATCGGAAGAATAGGAGTGAACATCCCGCCAGAAATCTCGAAAAGTCGAATGTCGGGATTTAATCTAGGTTGTTGATCAAGTCGACGATCTGGATTGTAGATCCGGATGATGTCGATCTTTCGAGTTCCAGGGATTCGAAAGGGAAACAAGGAATGCTTGCATCGCGATTCCCTGAATCGAGAAACCCTAAAAGCATTTATAGGAATAGCACCAGGTCATAGGACTGGTCGTATGAAAAGAGACCCAAGGGAGGAGCTAAGGATCTATTAGACCCTTTCGGGTTTTGGCATTTCGAAAGACAGAGAACATGGGAATGCTTGCATCGCGATTCCCTGAATCGCCAAAGCTGGAAGCACCTTTTTGGTAAGGTCTGTCGTCATAGCCAATGATTACATGGAGGAGGATAAGGGAAGGGATGGTCTGTGCTAGGCTCCATAGAAATTTGGGGATTATGTCCCTCAAAGAAAAGACAAAAAGAAAAAAAGAAAATCTTAGCTGCCGTAGTGGGTGTGTGACAAATTGGTATCAGAGCATGGTTACAACACTTGGCCTGCTTGGGCTCATGGACGAGTTGCGTAGAAACTCCATTTGAAGTACTCTTAAAAGGAGTAACTCTCTATCCTAACCCCCTTAATCAAAAGTCGAAGTTAAGAATGAAAATTCCTATTGTGTGTATACATTTGAAAAATATGAATTATACATTGATTGTGAATGAATATAATGTTGATTAACAACAAGTCTTTTTCTTGCACAACAAGCGGACGATCAACCACGAGAAACTGTAGATGCATAGAATGGTGACGCACCACAAAGTGGGGGATGGCTCCCACAATAGAGATGAAGAGTCTGACGAAAGGAGAGCGGTAGAGACCCCTCCAGATCTAGTTGAGACTGTGAGAAGCATCATGGTCAAACTACAGAGCTGCAAGGCCGACAACGAGAGGTTGATAAAAGAGCAAGAGAAGCAAATGGAAATTAATGCAATCTTGCTGCAGAGTTTATCCGAAATACAAAGACAATTGCAGCATGGACCTGACACCAGTCACGCGGACCAACGACAGATAAATAAAAGTCAAAGTCCACCTGAGATACGGAAACATGGTATTTTAAGTGGCCACACTGGGAAGAGAACCTCGAGAAATTTCCACCCCAGAGATAAGGGGCAAGCGTTTGACGATTCCTTTGGAAAGGAAACTGGTGATTCAGAGGAATCTTCTAGTAGCAGAACTAGTTCTTATTCCCAAAGAAAACGAAAGAAGCAAAATCATTCCAAAAATCATAATCTTGAAGAATTCAAGAAGGCCAAACCACCCTCTTTCGATGGTGAAATAAAGAAGGGAGAGGAAGTGGAGGCCTGGATACTTGGACTAAAGAAGTATTTCAGAGTCCATGAGTTCTCAGAAAATTTGAAGGCCCGAGTAGCCACTTTCAACTTGAATGGGAAGGCTTCCATTTGGTGGGAAGACCTTAAGAATGTAAAATGGATTCACGAAGAAGACCTATCTTGGGAACGGTTTGAGAAATACTTCAGGAAGAAGTATCTGTCGGAAAAGTATTTCGATGAAAAGACTAAAGAATTCTATGAACTCAAGCTGGGGCAACGCACCATAGAGGAATATGTCAGCAGATTCCTCGAGTTGCTGAGGTACATACCCTATATAAAAGTAGAAAAGGCAAATGTGCAACAATTCATCAGTGGATTGCCTAAGGACTATTTGAACAGGATCGAGTTTGACGAGCCAAAGACCCTAGAAGACACTATCCGAAAGGCAAGATATTGTTATGAACAGCTTGGGCATCGGACAGAACCTTGTGAAGGCTGGAAGCAGAAGAATAGTTTGGGATTCCATAAAAAGGGGTTTAAATCCCCAAGACTTAAAAACTATAAAAAGGCCTCAAGGATGAGCTTTCCCACCCGAAGTGTACACTAGCAGAATTTCCCCTCCTGGAGAAGAAATAAACCTTTTGGATCTACCCCAGGAAATATTGATAACCCGAAGAAAGAACCCTTGAAATGTTGGGGTTGTGGAGAAGGACATCTACTAAGGGACTGCTCGCACCGACAACATAACAGTCAGAGAATTTACAACGTTCAAGAAGCTACCACCGTCAATGATGTAGCCAGGAGTATGCCGCAAATTTATGTAGCCATTGATAATAAACAAGCTGACCTCCAAGCTTCAGTGGTGGAGATGGAAGGTATGATCACCAACCATCTAGTGTCTATTCTAATTGACCCTGGTTCAAATTTGAGTTATATAGCCCCTAAGGCTATTGATAAGTGTAAATTATAGCCATATAAACACGCCAAGCCATGGTTGGTATAGTTAGCCACTGGAACCAAAATAAAGGTAGTGGAGGTCATACCAGCTTGCCAATTCACTATGGGTGAATTCCCCACCCAAGAAACCCTTAACATATTACCCCTAGGATCGTATGACCTGTTTATTGGTATGGACTGGCTAGCCACATATAAATCCAGACTGGACTGTTATCATAAAACCTTAGAATGTGTAAGTGAAGAAGGAAGAAGGATAACGCTTCAAGGGATCCAAAAACCTGTCTCGGTGAGATGAATATCAACCCTTCAAATGAGAAAGTATTGCAGAAAGGGATGTCCACTATATGCGATATAGATGTTGGAATCAGTTGAAGATGACAAACCAAGCCTCGAAGACCACCCCACACTAAGAGAATATAGAGATGTGTTTCCAGAAGAGGTACCGGGCTTACCTCCGAGAAGAGACATTGAATTATCGATAGAACTTGCACCAGGAGCGGTGCCAGTGTCTAGAACACCCTACAGGATGAGCACACCCGATCTAGTTGAGCTTAAATTACAACTAAAATAAATGATGGAAAAAGGCTATATTCGACCGAGCATGTCTCCATGGGGAGCACCAGTCCTATTTTTGAAAAAGAAAGACGGTACCCTCCGATTGTGCATAGATTATAGACAACTCAATAAGGTAACCATAAAGAACAAGTACCCCTTACCCAAGATCGATGACCTGTTTGATCAATTGGGAGGTGCTTCCATCTTCTCAAAGATTGACTTGATATCTGGATACCATCAAGTCCGAATCAAGGGTGAAGACATCCACAAAACTGCCTTCAGGACAAGATATGGTCACTATGAGTTTGTGGTAGTACAATTTGGATTGACCAATGCTCCTGCCACTTTTAAGTGCTTGATGAACAACGTGCTCAGCAAATTCCTAGACAAATTTGTACTGGTTTTTATTGACGATATATTAATTTACTCCAAGAATGGAAAGGAACATCTTAGACTTGTGCTTCAAGTGCTAAGAGAACATCAACTCTATGCCAAATTTAGCAAGTGCGACTTTTTCCAGAAGCAAATACATTACTTGGGCCGTGTCATATCTGAAAAAGGAGTAGTAGTAGACCCTGACAAGATTAGGTCTATCATGGAGTGGCTTACCCCAAAGGACGTTTAAAATATTAGATCCTTTATGGGCTTAACAGGATACTATAAGAGGTTTATAAAAGGATTCTCCAAGATTGGATATCCAATCACTTCCCTTCAGAAGAAGGGAGTTAAATTCTTTTGGACCCCAAAATGCGAAGAAAGGTTTCAGTCCCTAAAATATCTACTGACCCACACACCCGTGTTGAAGATCATCGATCCCGAAGATGACTTCCTGGTGTGCACATATGCCTGCAAGGAAGGGATCAGAGGAGTCCTTATGCAAGAGGGAAGTGTAGTCTGCTATGAATCCCAGAAATTGAATGAGCACGAAGCCAACTATGTGACCCATGATCTAGAGCTAGTTGCCATAGTGCATGCCTTGAAAATGTGGAGGCATTACCTCCTGGGAAGGAAATTCGTACTCATGACAGACCACTGTGGATTGTGAAATTTGTTTGACCAACCAAAACTCAATGCTAGACAAGCTAGGTGGATGGCCCTTCTTAGTGAGTTTGATTTCGAAATCAAACATATTAAGGGAAAGGAAAATAAGGTGGTCGATGCCCTTAGCAGAAGTATGAAAACAATTTATCTGGAAGTGGTGAGCACCTGCGAGACCAACGTTAGGGAAAGAGTTAAGAATGCACAAGAAACAGACACATTCTTCCAGACCGTAACCTCTTACCTGGAGCAAGAACCCATACGGATAAAGTATGAAGGCTACTAGATGATAGATGGAGGTCTACTAACTTACAAAAGCCGATTGTATATTCCAGATTGTGACGAATTGAAGAGGTTCATAATGGATGAACTACATAAAAGACTATATACTGGTCATCCATGATACTAGAAGATGATCATGGCCACCAGGAAACAGTTCTATTGGCCTGGATTGAAGAAAGACATAGCTGAGTACTTAGCCAAATGCATAGAATTCCAACAGGTTAAAGTAGAACACTAACACCCAGCAGGATTATTACAACCTCTACCAATCCCGAATTGGAAATGGGAAACCATTTCCATGGACTTCATCACCGGATTACCAACTCGACCAAACAGGATGACGCCATCATGGTAGTTGTGGATAAATTGAGAAAGTCCGCCCATTTTATCCCTATCAAGTCGACTTGCAAGGCAATAGACATCGCCAACATATTCATGAAGGAGATATTCATACTACATGGTATGCCTAAAGAGATCGTGTCTGACAGAGACATGAAATTTACTTCCAACTTTTGGAAATCCTTGATGGTTGGTCTGGAGACCAAATTAATGTGTAGCACAACCTATCATCCTCAAACCGATGGACAGAAGGAAAGAGTGAACCAAATATTAGAAGACATGCTAAGGATGCATGTAATGCATCAACCCAAAAAGTGGGAAGATTAACTACCACTAGTGGAATTCGCCTACAACAATGGCTACCAAGAATCCTTGAAGATGAACCCTTTCGAAGTCCTCTATGGTAGATCGTGCAACACTCTAGTCAGTTGGAGTAATCCCGTAAAAATAATTAATATTGGACCCGACATGTTGAAAGAATGGAACAACAAGTGATTCAGATAAAACAAAATCTAAAGGTCGCTCAGAACAGACAGAAAAGTTACGCCGACCAAAAGAGAACTCCAAGAGAATTCAAGACGGGAGACCACGTCTATCTCAGAGTTAGGCCCAGGAAGAGTTCCCTGAGGATGGGAGCTTGTGCCAAGTTGGCACCTCGGTATTGTCGACCCTTTGAAGTTCTAGATAGAGTGGGACTTGTAGTCTATAGTCTAGCACTTCCTCCCACTGTAAAAGAACATAATGTTTTCCATGTTTCATTATTGAAGAAATATGTACATGATTCTAATCATATAATTGACTGGTCTGTGATCTAGGTGGAACCGGAAGGAGAATTCCTGCCAGAACCTCAATGCATATTGGACAGAAAGGAAACCCCACTCAGGAACTGAACCATTTCATAGGTCAAGGTGCAGTGGAAACATTTTGGCCCAGATGAGGCTACATGGGAAATGGAAGATGCCATGAAACAAACATATCCGATTTTGTTTACTTCTATACATGCATGTCATATTGATAGATAGAACATCGAGGACGATATTCCTTTAAGGGGGAGGGAATTGTAACACCCTGTTTCCCCCAGTCTGTAAAAATAATTATATTGGCCAAGAACTATGGCAAACTCAAAGATGTGAATGTTTGATTTGATGGACCTTTGTATAAAAGGTCGATGAATGTAAATTATGTTATGAATATGTGTTGCATGAATGCTAGGAGGGGGATATGCTAAAAGAGACAATGATGGCTAATGAGAGGTGGTGGAAGGGACCTGGAATGGTTGCGTTAACTTCCATCGAGCCAGTACCGTACTAGTTTTTACTTGCTCAAAGACCAAAGCAACTCTCTAACCCTAGAATGGATTTCCCATGAGATTGGTAGGTGGGGAGGCTCCTCAAGAGTTAATGAGGGGATGGGGCTGAACCACCCATCCGTAAAAGCTCCTAGACCTGACCATAGATAGGGAAATTCGTGCCACACGCAATCTTGCAGAGAAAAGGCAAGAGAGGAAGTGTGGTAAAATGGGGAGAGCGCGCGCGATAGGGGTCGCGGAAGAGAACTGGAGAAAAATTTGCAAACACAGAGAGTTCTGAACATAGGAGAAGTAGAGTAACCTTCATCCTTGACTTTCGTTGAGCTGGAAGTAGGAGACTGAATCTCAAAGCATCGTGGTATAGCTCGGGGGTGGCTAGTGGTAAATTCGTTTGGAGTCACTGAGCCTACGGTTGGGTGGAAACGAGCACCCCTCTCAGCAGTTGCATCATGCATGGTGTTTCTGATAAGTGTTATGTCCTATATTTTGAATTGGATATCATGAACTCATGCTCATGCTTATACGCTCATAAATGGTTTCTGTATAGAAGAGTTTGCCTTGTGTTTTGATTGGAAATAATGGATGCATGCTTATACTTGTATGACCATAATCGATATATGTATAGAATGAATAAGTTCAGAATACGAATCCATTCCCTTGATATTTGTCCCATCTACTTGAATCACGCTATGCCTTGGTTTGATTTCCCGAAGGCACCTCCTCCCGGGAAGTTTCCTCGCATTCCAGAGCCAGAGTGAGTTCCTTGAAAAGACTATCGTTATAGTAAACCCACGAGTTTACTTTACCCCTGTCACAGAGTCATAGCTCGACGAATTAGGAAGGATTTTCAGTCAGGTTACCAAGCCTAGGGATAATTACCCAAGAACCCTCTGAAGGTCCAGATGACCTGGGTCTGGAAACCTTGTACAAGAAAGAGTAGTTCTCTCAGGTTTCGAAGTCGTGGGAGTTTGAAGCCTCGAGAGGTTGAATCTCATGAATCAAGCTCAGAAAGGATAGCGAGTCCCATTTATCGAAAGAGAATACCCCATTGTTTGGTAGATGAATAGTAAGAATCCTTTTGGAAATACCCCAAATTTGTCAGGACCGATGGATCTAGAGGAGGAGCACAGGCATTAATACCTCAACCCCTTCAACCTTTGCAAGTAGCAATGGGATCCAGGATCGTAGATCCAAGGATCTGATGGAGCTCTATGGACTGTTAGATCAGGGGAGGCTCACCGCCATTAATCTCATACATGAATTCCCATATTGGGAATTTGGGGATCGAAGTTTCGAAAGGTAAGGAAACTCTCTGCTGTGGATTTCCGCGAGTTGTGAAATCCCGGTATACAAAACCCCGAATCGGTTTAGCGTGAATAGGTTTCGGCGTTTCGACACCTGGGAAACCAAAGGGTAAAGACCCCTTGTTTTCGTCAGTCGCGAAATCTCGGTATACGAAACCACGAATCAGTGTAGCGAGAATAGGTTTCGACGTTTCGTCACCTGGGAAACCAAAGGGTAAAGACCCCTCATTTTCGCCAGTCGCGAAATCCTGGTATACGAAACCCCGAATCAGTTTAGCATGAATAGGTTTCGGCGTTTCGGCACCCGGGAAACCAAAGGGTAAATACCCCTCATTTTCTCCAGTCACGAAATCCCGGTATACGAAACCCCAAATCGGTTTAGCATGAGTAGGTTTCGGCATTTTGGCACCCGGGAAACCAAAGGGCAAGACCCCTCATTTTCACAAGTCGCGAAATTCCGGTAGCCGAAACCCCAACGCGCTTTGTGGATGAGCCCTAGGTCATTGGACAGGGTCTTGTGGTAGGAAGGAGGAGTCCTGAAAGAATCTGGAACGTCCATTTGTAGGGGACGCGTGGCGAAGATCTAAATCCACTGGGGTTCTGGACATCGAAGGAATAGGAGTGAAGACCCCGCCAGAAATCCCAAAAGGTAGAACGTCAGAATTTAATTTGGTACTTGATCAAGTCGACGATTTGGACCATAGATCTGGATGATGTTGGGCTTTCGAGTTCTGGGGATTCGAAAGGGAAGGAGGAACGCTTGCATCGCGATTCCACGAATCATGAAACCCCGAAAGCATTTAGAGGAATAGCACCAGGTCATAGGACCAGTCGTATGAAAAGCGACCCAAGAGAGGAGCTAAGGATCTGTTAGACCCTTTCGAGTTTTGGCATTTCAAAAGACAGAGAACAGGGGAATGCTTGCATCGCAATTCCCTGAATCGCGAAAGCTGGAAGTGCCTTTTTGGTAAGGCCTGTGGTCATAGCCAACGATTACATGGAGGAGGATAAAGGAAGGGATGGTCTGCGCTAGGCTCCATAGAATTCGAGAATTCTGTCCCTCGAAGAAAAGACAAAAAGAAAAAAAAAAAATCTTAGCTGCCGTAGTGGGTGTGTGACATATATCGACCATATTCCTAATTTTTTATGATGATTTGTAATTTTTTTTATGAAATATTTTTCAAAAAAATATTTTTTTACAATCTTATTGGTTATAAGAATTTGAAGTCTTATTGATAGCTTTTCTCCTCCCAATGTTTTTTTTTTCATTCATATCATAACTTTTTATCATGATTTCCATATATGTAATTTTAATCATTCTTTCTCATATGAATAAGTTCCCTAAGTTATCTTCACATTTATCTTCACATTAGACATTAATGCTTCGTGTCAGTGCACCCAAATTTCAATCTAAGTTATCTTCACATTTGCATTAGACATTAATGATTCTTGTCAGTACACCCGAATTTCAATTTAAGTTTACCAAGTTATCCAAATTTCAATTTAAGTTTACCAAGTTATCCAAATTTCAATAATTAAGATAATTTTTGAATAAGTTTTTCTTAGCAGTGTCGACCAAGTCACTTCATTAAGGATAAAACCAATCAAATTGACTAACCCTATAGGTTCTAATGCCATTTTAAAAGTAGGTTGCAATGTCTTTAAGATCTTAATTTACACTTTAAACCGCGTTGTGAAAGATATTTTACTTTGGTTTCCTCCAAAACATCAACCTATGCAAAGTGACCCTAAGGAAATGAAGCATTCAAAACAGTTTGCAGAGAGATAAATGGCCAAGAACAAGATCAGTTTCTATTATTAGACTAGATGATTAGAAAGTACATAAATACCATCATAAAAGCAACATATGTTGCCTAAGAAAATCATATTCCCTGTGATGAAACTCCAAATGTTGAATCTAAAATTTACCTCTTGTGCATGTTTGACAGTTTTTTTTCTGAGATATCAACCCCTATAACATAGTGGTTGGAACTAGCAAGAGATAACACATCATACCCGCGCATTCAATAAATAGATACAACCATGGTAAGCTCAAGCCCTTCAAATTCTACTAGACTCATGTTGATGTCCCTATTCACTACCTAATTTGTGTCTGAATCTAGTCAGAGTGCAAGGATATTGAGCTATAGACTAGTATGAATATGAAACACTTACCAATAAAACAAACCAATTTGATCAACCCAAAGTGAAAATATGCATAAATGCCAAACCAAAGAAAATTGTCCTAAACCCATACCAATTGAAATTGGTTCTATGTGATTTTTGTCTTTCAATGTGAAAACCTTATATAAAACGAGTACAATGGATATGAAAGACCATTGAAGGATTGACGTAGTTTCAACTTTAAGATTATGTAGCAGAAAAAAATAACATCAACCCACATATATTAAACACCTAAAATCAATAATGCCAATGGCCTATTACTTTTCGGAGGCCGTCAAAAATGTAATTTTGATAATGATACAAGTGTTTGAATAATCCACAAATTGAAATGGAAAATGAGAATAGAGAATACATACAACACCACATCCAGGAACCAAAATCCTACCCTGAGGAAGAAGGCCCTGTTGTTGTACTTAGTGGGAGACAATTGGAGTAAACTGTCTTAAATCCCAGTGTGTCACTCTTTCCTTTTAGCACTTGTCCCATTCATCTAATAATGACCAATTCCAAATCCATTACATATATCATCAACACTCAGGCATCTTGTTCAATTTAAAACGGCCAAAACATTATAGACAAAGGAAAATGAATGCAATTTGTTTACCCATTGGCTTGTCATTGACGAGTTCTCGCAACATAGATTGCGCCTCCTCGTGACTCCTGGTAATTTGTTCCATTAAATTTTCTTGGGATTATAAAGTTCTTACAGCTAAGGAATGGAAGCCTTTGATGTTTGGTCTAAATGAAAATGACAGTAACCCGCTTCTAAGGAGACTAGTTATGGGCATCGACCTTGGTCCCTTGCTCGCAATCATATGGTATTATATTTGCATGATCAAGATTTGCATTCGATTTTCCCACCTGTAACGCTTGCTCAGTTTTTTCAAATTGCTCAGATTGACAATATGGATTGACGGTATTTTTTTCAATGAAACATTAAAAAAAAATTGTTACTCCTGAGAAGGTCGTTGTCAGTGTGGCAATAAGACCCCAATTCTGTCTACCAATAGAATAACAAATAAATAAATTTAAGTATTTAAAAAAATAATAAAATTTAACATTTAATCTAAAACTATAGAAAAACTACACACATTTTTTTATCAAACACCAAATTAATAGCTGGTCAGCGGGCGAACTCATCGCTATATACTAACCTTTTGGCAGGTATAATAATGAGAGAAAGTGTGAAGATGAGTGTAATTCTAGGATACATAAGTGGGGGTTCACATGTTAACAATGAGGGAAAGTGGCGAGTGTGGGATTACATTCAACAAGTGACAATGAGGAGAAGTGAGAGGGTGAGTGTGGGGTTTACATTTAAAAAAAAAACAATGAAAGGAAGTGTGAAGGTGAGTGTGAGTGTTGTACACATACCTTATAACATTTTTCATTTTTCTTAATCCTTATTGTAATTTTTTCTATTCACTATTTATAAATATGTGAATGTAATAATGATATACATATGAATAATTATTTATAAATATGTGAATGTAATAATAACAAGTGTTGCATGGCAATGTAGTCCCTACCAAGTTGGAATGGGAATACAGAGAAATGTGGGAAGCAACTTGAAGTACAGGTGGTATCCATGCAGAGGATGATTCGTGCCAGTGTGTCACATGCCAACCATAAGACATTGGGCTGGTAGATGACCCCCAAAGAACCTCTCAAATTAGTTAATAATAATATTATATTAATATGTGGTTAATGTGCGAACGAGGATGTCAACCCTATTGCATTTTTTTATAGATGTGATACTCATGTTTAAGTTTTTCCCTGGGGTGTGTATAGTTCAAATATGAGACTTAGAAAATTTCTGTCTCAATGAATTCAAATAAAGATTCCTGGAAAAAAGGACCAGGAATCACACACATTAAACATTCAAATATAATAAACACAATTTCCTGACATCCAACATAGTTGAAGAAAAAACATTTAGCATTCCGAAAGGAGCATACAAGGTACTATCAAAATTGTTCCCGAATTAGTTTTCTTTGAAATTTATCAAAAATTAATAATGTCTGTTACATATTTCTGGAAATTTAAATGCGTTTTTCATATAGACTGGGATTGGGGCTCTTGCGGACCATAAAAGAAATAAGTACAAGAAATAGGACTATAGAAAGAAGAAGTGCACGACGGTAGAGAGGAAGACCTGAAAATAAGAAATTGGAACTTATGAGTCTTTGGTTAGAGATTTCTATTTAAAGAGGTAGGATAATTGGATTGATAAAGAAAGCAATATGTGATCAGTATAGACTAACTATGAAGCTGATGCCTTTTTGTTTCTCTCGTCAACGACCAGTGGAATCGTGCCAACCAGTTTTTTCCCTTCGTCGGTGAGCTTTTCCATTCTCCTTTCGAGCCAGTATTCAATGTAGCTTCTCATGGGGGCCACGTTGATTTCATCCCGGATTTCAATGTTGAAAATCTCATTGTCTAATTTCCTTTGATCCATAGAAATACTATGCAGAGCCTGTTCAATTTCTTCATTGTGTGTCGAATAGTCCACTAGCCAGTTATCGACGTCATCTTCACCATATTCAAGGATGCCGTAAAACTTTTCTAAAGACAACCCCTTTAAAATATCAACTTGTTCATCAAAGTATTGCTTGGTTAAGGACAAGGATTTGAGGATTAAGTTTGGGTCTTGAACCTCATTGTGTTAGGGACCTAACCCCTCACGTAGGTAGAATAATATATTCTAATGTAATAAAGGTCAATATTAATAAGGCCTAGCAATAAGGAAGAATAAGTCGAATGTAAGAAGACCTAATAGAAGCTTATGCTTCTAGAAGGATCTTCCTCTAGATGGTTCTTTTGATAGACATATTTAGTATAAATAGGAGTCGAGGGTATGAGAACTGTTGTCTTGGATATTCTTGTAATAGAGCTCTACTCGAATGGAGGTTTCCCCCTCGAAGAGGAAAGTGAACATTTCTCTCAATAATCGAAGTGCTCTTTCTGGTGTTATTCTGTTATCATTTTTCAGTATTATTGTGGTGTTTTTCTGGTTATATGTTTGTTCATCTGCCATTTCTAGCATTTTATTTCTGTTCTACATACTTTTTATATCTGGAATATTACAAGTGGTATCAGAGCACTTTCCTCAATAGAAAATTGTGGGTTAATTTTTTTTTCCAGGGTAGAGACGTATTCTGGCATCTTTAAGCTATAGAGATCTGTCGTTACGTGCATAAACCCACGGTCAGGGATTCATACAAGCAATAAATATAAGTGGTACTTAAGAGCACATTTTTTGGCCATCCTTGTAACCCCTGTTGGTACCCCTTTGAGTGGTAGCGCATCAGCCAACACCTGTATACAGATCAACCTAGATTTCCTTAAGCCTTCTTTAGATAAACCGATCAGACGCCTGACTTCTATAGTGCCATCGAGAACAACCCTCAGGAAGATAATATCTAGTACCTGGGTAGTTAGGTAGTACATCTAAGGGCACAGTCTATCCTCCTTAGTTGGTGCCCTGAGATATTGGGCTGAGTACTATTGTTGGACCCCGCACGTATATCAGAGAGCTATAGCACAGGGAAAACCCTTGTCTGTAGAACCCTTGAATACATAACCCTTGGGGATGGAAACAAAAAATAAAATAGACAGGATATATTTCCATGCAACTATGTTCGAGTTGCCAAAACATTACACATTTCTTCCTAGTTAAGAATTTGGGTATCTCATCACTGCAATATTCTTCAGACTGGAGTATAACTCTGTAGGTGTAAAGTCTGAAAATTTTTGCACCATTGTTTGAGACCTATTCCATTGGATTTATCTCTTTTCCCTTATCACAATCATACCTATCATTTTGTAGCAAAAGTTTTGACCCCACCCACTCCTCTTCAGTTCCCTCGTCATCATGGCCCATACCTGTAGCCAAGACTTGGAAGCTTGCTTCAATTCCTTGCAATCTATTTTCACAGAGACCCAACAAGAAGTGAGACAACTTAGTGCCAATATTTCCACCATCAATAAAAACATGCATTCCTCCATCGCCGCCTCAATCACGAAACTCAAAGAAGACCTCAAACAAGACATGACTACCCATATTGAATATGTTGCTTCGATGATCTACACCAAGATGCATATCCATGCAAATCCCCCTTTATTTGACCCACCTTTGGATACTGAAGTTGAAACTTCCTCTCATTCCCAAAATTTTCAGCCCCATCACTTTCAGCATGACCACGGGTGGATGTGACCAAATTTGATGGCTCGGATCCCACTGGTTGGGTAACTCAAATGGAATATTATTTATCTTTGTAAGAAATTATAGATGACTTGGCCAAACTCTGGTATGGTGTTCTCCATATAGATCAAGAATGTTGGAAATGGTGGCAATGGAGAAAAACTGTTCGTCAAGGGTATGTTTCTTGAACACACTTTTTGGCAGAGATTTATGAACGCTTTGAAACTGACACTAACCATTTATACCGTTTGACAAAGTTGAAACAATCTGTCATAGTGGAATACTTTATAATTTCTTTTGAGAAACTAGCTTTTCGTACAGAGGGCATGTCTGATGCTTTTTTTCTGAGAATGTTTTATCAGTGGCCTCAAGGATGATATTTGTGCCCATGTCCTCATGGCTCGGCCTTAGAGTTGGGTGGAGGCTACTAAACGAACTAAGGAAGCACAATAGGTTGTCTCTTCTCAAAACCAGAAACCCTCCTTTATTCCTCACACTAAACCAGTAAATCCCACTCCTCCTTCAACTCCACTAAAGATCCAAAAATTGACTAGGGCTGAAATGGCTGAACGCCAACTCAAAGGCCTTTGTTATAATTATGATGACAAATATTTTCTAGGACACAAGTGTAAGGAACAAAATATTTTTATGGCCATCTCAGAGGATGTTTCGGAAGAGGATGTTGAAGCTCCCCTTGTGTCCGAGTCACCTGAACCCACCGACATTACCCCTCCCTCAGACCCTCCTGAAGTAGAACCAATCATTTCCCTAAATGCTCTCATGGGCTTCTCTGCTCCCCAAATCCTCAAACTATTGGCTACATCAAGCATAGGAAGGTCATCATTCTTGTTAATAGTGGCAACACCCATAATTTTATTCATCGCCACATTTCCCGTGTAGTCAATAATTTCCAAATCATGATTGCCAATGGCGGGTCCATGAAATGTGGAGGGCATTGTGAAAATGTGTGTCTTCAAATTGGTGACTACCACCTAAAATCTCATATGTTTTCTATTGACATGGGTGGTTGTGACATTTTGTTGGGTGAAGACTGAGTAAGAACTTTGGGTCCCATTCTCATGGATTTTAAGGAATTAACCATGCAATTCGACCAGGAGGTAAAACAATATAAGTTCCAAGGCATCACCATCAGTTCCCCTGAGATCATTAGTTCCCATCGTATGGAAAATATGCTAAGAAAAGGTCATTCGGGTGTTATTTCCCAACTCCATGCCATACAAGCAATTGAGACACCCTCTATGCCGCAGGATCTCCAATCCATCCTCTCTAAACATCAAGTGTTTTTTTCCACTCCCTAGGGACTCCCTCCTTCCCATGGTGTTCATGATCATTCCATTCCCCTTGTCACAGGAAGCTGTCCTCCCAATATCCGTCCCTATCATCACCCCTTTTCCCCAAAAAATGAAATTGAGAAAATGGTTCAAGAACTGCTTAACGCAGGTGTTATCCGCCCTAGTACGAGCCCTGTTGAAGGAAAATCTCCCTGCGGACAGGTAGATCTCCTCAAAGAGATAGAATCTTAACTCTAAGACAGAAAGTGCTTATCATGGTCACTGACTTCCTTTTAGATATAGGTGGACTAGTGTGTGAGGAGGAAGGAGAAAAAAAGTACCTTTTACCGGTGTTTGTCCCTGCACGCTCCAAATTGAGCTGCAATCTTTCACTCCTCGATAAGCCCTGTAGACAAACAAAGTACGACCACTTCCTACTCTATCAAGATTAGTCCGAAATAGGTATATCTACTAAAGAGACAAATTCATGTGAGATTGAACACGAATTAGAAAGAAACAGGCCAATCAAATTATATTAATGAGGACAAAACATTGCTTACAGCCGTAGATGGATTGCAACAGTTTCGTCAAGTCCTCCATGTCTAACCCTTGCTCAAAAGATCCATGATCTGAATGAAGATAGCTTCATTGATTTCTCCCTATGAGATCATAGGTCTCTTGCCTCCAAAATATCTTTGTTCCAGCACCACTTATAAGATCATAAGTTTGGTGTGATTCTCCCTTTCCAGTCCCCTTTCACCATTAGAAAGCTTGCTTATATAGCCTTGGAGAGGCTTTAACCACTTGAGATATCCTTGGGGAAGTTGAGTATTTTCCTCCTTCAGTTGAGGATCTGCCCTAAGATCATGGCTGGACTAGGGATTTGACCTCAACTGCCCTCTAAGAATGAAAATATCCTTCCCCCATTCATCTCAACAACTCAATTGTTGCCTAAAATAGGTAGCGCTCCCTCAAAAGGGCACTCAGGGTGCTATAACGCTCCCTAGTAGGATTTAGGGGAGCTCCAACGCTCTTGAGGGTAGGAGCACTCCTGCAGAAGGGCCAAAGAGATTTATAACACTCCCAGACAGTGTAAGGGGGAGCGCCATCACTCCCAGAAGAGGTATAGGGGAGCGCTCCCCTCCAAAAACTTAGTTTTTGAGGTGCTCTCAGATGGCAAAAGGTTTGCAAGCTTGCTGACTCATTTCTCCTCTTCCAAATCAAATGTTTGAGGTGTTTCAAGTGTCCTTCTCATGTCGTTATAGGCACGACATAGGCATCATGGCAGCATGCTTTCTTTGACACTTGTGACCCTTGTGAGAAACATGCGACACTTGCGACTTTGTGAGAAAAATGCGACACTTGTGCCCTTTGTAATGACGACACTTGCGACACTATCAAAGTGAGTATTTTTTATGTGTAACAGATTGCCCCCCAAAGTATGAAGTTAGAAGACAGGAACTGATAACTGAAATGCTTTGTAGACTTTCAAGCAAGGGTATAGACGCAGAGAACCTGACAAAAGCTACACACAAACATCCAACAAATATTATGACATGTTTCAAACCCAAGGCAGGCATACCTATGCTTGGTTGATAAAGAGTTGCAAGATATGGCCGCCATAAAATACACTGCGGATCCATAATTGTATTGATAAAAAGGTATAGCCACTGAAAATACACTGTAGATCTATACTCTTATGACCTGAACTAATCGTAGCCACGAAGAATACACGGTGGATCTACGAGATGACAAAACATAGCCACGACCAATACAAAGTGGATCTATGTAACAATATATGTGTCATTGTTCAAAATAAACTCCATCGCAACCTGGGAAAAGTACATATCAAAGTGATCACTCAACCCAGGGTCTTCTTACCGATCCCGATGTAGTACAAATCTAACCATGTGAATAGATGTCCTGATTTTGAACATGGCAGAGACCACTTGATTACCGGTCAATGATGTAAACCATTAACAAGCGCGAGGGAGATCACCATTAATGTCAATGATTCCCAAGGTACCCTAGTACATTCCAACGAATGTGAATGGATGAGTTGGAGTCGAACATCCGTGGAATCATCCGATCAGAGGTCAATGATGTAAACCCGTTGTTGAATGTGAGGAAGCCTGCCATCGAGGCATGCAGGTCCCAAAGTACTAATTGGTTTCTAAGTCTAGTTCCTAGATAATGTGTTGAAGTCGACAGGAATAGACTCGTCGAGGGAGGGCCTTGATGTATCCCATATCAACGACACGAAACAGACACAGAGATATAATTGGTAGATCAAATGAACATGGAATGACACGGGTCTTAAGACAAGATATTTTTGATGGCTGACTCTCGAGGCGGATACTTCCCTTGAACATTGAGGCACGAGAGCAGAAACATGACATGGACCAAAACTTGATGATGCAGTGGATGCTGTGACTTACGTCAGGTGACCTAGAGGAGTGAAAAAAAATCAAAGGATTGGCTCAGTGCAGAGATTCAACGGATTATAATGCGTGAAAAAGACAAAGTGCCGTGTTCAAGGGAAACTCTAAGAATTACTTGGTAATGTTCTCAAGAGACTGCGTGGCTTGCTTCTTTCAAATTTTCCCCCATCCAGATAGATGAGTAACTCTTTTTGATTTAATGAGCTCGAGGAGGATAACACATGCTCGATATAACTCACCTTCGGTAAGCTCCTCTTCCTTTGTTTAACGAACTGGAAGAAGTAAGGGTTCGGTCCCGTACGAGCCTATCGATGTTTTGTTTATAGAGTCCAAAGACAAAAAACTCGAAGATTTTTCATGATTATAGAGTATGGAAAAACACTTAAAAGAGAACTCTCTCAGTTCCTTTTTTGTAAAGTAGTCTGACGAGACCGAAAAAGAGATAAACTATCTCTCAACAGACATTTTTTTCAAATACTTTAATGAGCGTGAAGAGAACAAGGTTGCTCGGTAATCTTTTCATCTTTAGAGAGTCTAAAAAGAACTTAAAGGAGACTCCAGTGTTGTCCTTTTTCATAATGTTAGTCTCGCGAGGCCGAAAAAGAGATAAATTATCACTCAAAAGACGCCCTTTCAGACCGTTTAATGAGTGGGAAAGGAATAAAGATCACTCAACAATATTTTCATGTTTAGAGAGTTTGAAAAGAGCTTAAAGGAGACTCCAGGGGGTTCCTTTTTTGTGTATCGATACAGGTCCGAAAAAGAGATAAAAGTCTACCCGGATGCATTCTCATGTATTTATGAGCATGAGAAAGAACAAAGACTAAGCTCGGTATGCCCCCAGCTTGAAATCTAGTGGCTTAACTCTAGAAAGATCATCAAAGGCTGGAGACATGCCCTCCAAGCTTCGATTCATTCACCGAAGGATAAGGGTGGATGAAAAGAAGGTTCAAGAGAGGTGATTGTTTCATTTTTTAACGAGCTCAACACAGGAAAATAACTATGCTCAAGGCCTCTGTCTCATTTTTTAACAAGCTTACCACATTTTATCCTTTGACATGGTACCCTTATAGAGCGTTATCCTCTTGGAAGCCCAAAAAACCCAAAATTTCAATGGAATTTTTGCAATCAAGCTGAGTTGTTGAGATGAATTGGGGAAGGATCTTTTCATTCTTAGAAGGCAGTTGAGCTTGAATCCCTAAGTCCAGCCATGATCTTAGGGAAAATCCTCAACTGAAGGAGGAAAATCCTCACCTTCCCTAAGGATATCTCAAGTTGTTGAGCCTCTCCAAGGCTATATAAGCAAGCTTTCTAATGGTGAAAGGAGGACTGCAAAAAGGAGAATCACACCAAACTTATGATCTTATAAGTGATGTTGGAACATAGATGATTTGGAAGCAAGAGACCTATTATCTCATAGGGAGAAATCAATGAAGCTATCATCATTCAGATCGTGGATCTTTTGAGCAAGGGGTAGACAAGGAGGACTTGACGAAACTGCTGCAATTCATCCATGGCTGTAAGAAATGTTTTGTCCTCATTAATATAATTTGCTTGGCTTGTTTCTTTCTAATTCGTGTTCAATCTCACATGAATTTGTCTCTTTAGTAGATAGACATATTTCAGACTAATCTTGATAGAGTAGGAAGTGGTCGTACTTTGTCTCTGGCGCTCCCCCTTACACTGTTTGGGAGCATTATAAATCTCTTTGGCCCTTCTGCAGGAGTGCTCCTACCCTCAGGAGCGTTGGCTCTCCCCTAAATCTTACTAGGGAGCGCTATAGCGCCATGAGTGCCCTTTTGAGGGAGCGCTACCTATTTTAGGCAACAATTGAGTTGTTGAGATATCCTTGGGGAAGTTGAGGATTTGCCTCCTTCAGTTGAGGATCTTCCCTAAGATCATGGTTGGACTAGGGATTCGAGCTCAACTTCCCTCTAAGAATGAAAAGATCCTTCCCCCATTCATCTCAACAACTCAACCGTTGCCTAAAATAGGTAGCGCTCCCTCAAAAGGGCACTCAGGGTGCTATAATTCTCCCTACTAGGCTTTAGGGGAGTGCCAACGCTCCTGAGGGTAGGAGCACTCCTGCAGAAGGGCCAAAGATATTTATAATGCTCCCAGACAGTGTAAGGGGGAGCGCCAACACTCCCATAAGAGGTATAGGGGAGCGCTCCCCTCCAAAAACTCAGTTTTTGAGGTGCTCTCAGATGGCAAAAGGTTTGCAAGCCTGCTGACTCATTTCTCCTCTTACAAATAAAATGTTTGAGGTGTTTCAAGTGTCATTCTCATGTTGTTATAGGCACGACATAGGCATCATGGAAGCATGCTTTCTTTGACACTTGTGACCCTTGTGAGAAACATGCGACACTTGCGACTTTGTGAGCAAAATGTGACACTTGCGACCTTTGTAATGACGACACTTGTGACACTATCAAAGTGAGTATTTTTTATGTGTAACAAGCCCCTACTCTTCTCCTGTGGTCATGGTCATGAAGAAAGAAGGCTCTTGGCGCATGTGTCCTGATTTTTGCACCCTCAACAAACTCACCATTAAATACAAATTTCCCATTCCTGTCATTGATGACCTCTTGGATGAATTGAGTGGTGCCCAATTATTTACTAAACTTGATCTTCGTTTTGGCTACCACCATATCCGTATGAAAGAGGCAAACATTGTTAAGACTTCCTTTAGAATTCATGAGGGCCACTATGAGTTATTGGTCATGCCATTTGGTTTGTGTAATGATCCCTTCACTTTCCATAGCCTCATGAATCATGTCTTTTGTACTTTTCTCCCCCATTTGGTCTTAGTTTCTTTGATGATATCCTCATCTATAGAAAAACCTGGACAAACCATCTTGCTCATGTGGATCGATTTGTTCATCTACTCTCTCAACACCAACTTTCCTGAAACAATATAAATGTTCTTTTGGCGCCTCAGAAGTTGAGTACTTGGGTCATCTTGTTGGCAAGCAGGACGTCAAGGTGGATCCTAAAAAGATTGAATCTATGCAAGATTTGCCTGACCCAAAGACTCTCAAAATATTGCATGGAATTATGGGTTTAAAAGGTTATTATCGCAAGCTTGTTAAGAATTATGGAAGTATTACAACCTCTCTCACTGCACTCCTTAAAAATAATTCTTTCACCTTGACTCCAGCAGCTACTCAGGCTTTTCAAACCTTGAAGATGGCCATGTGCACCTCTCCAGTCCTGGCACATCCTAATTTCACAAATCCCTTTGTCCTGGAATGTGATTCTTCAGGGAAAGGAATTGGCGTTGTCCTTATGGAAGAGGGTCGACCTTTGGCCTTTAACAACGAACAACTGTCTGAACGAAATTTGGGCAAATCAATCTATGAAAAGGAAATGTTGGCTATTCTACATGTCATTGATATTTGGCACCCTTATCTATTGGGGAAACTCTTCCAAATTAAGACAGATCATCAAAGCCTCAAGTATTTTCTGGAACAACACATTTCCTCCCTAGAGAAACAAAAATGGGTGACTAATCTCTTTGGATATTATTATGCGATCATTTACAATAAAGGAAAAGACAATTTGGTTGCAGATGCACTTTCTCGAAAATATGAAGATGAAGGGTCCCTTTTTTCTCTCTCCTTCATTGTACCAGATTGGCTCCAAGCCATTCTCCAGGAATGGCTACATGATCTGAAAAGTTCACATATGATACAACAATTGAAATCCATTTCTCTAGTTTCCCCAGGGTACTCTTGGCTCCATGATGAGCTTCGATACAAAGGCCATTTGTATTTAAGTAAACAGTCAAAACTTAAATCCACAGTACTTTCTGAGCTTCATGCTACACCCACATCCGGGCACTCAGGGTTTACCAAAACCTATGACAGGGTCAAACATTCTTTTTTCTGGGATGGTATGAAACAGGACGTTCGTAATTTTGTGGCTGAATGTGATGTGTGTCAACGCAACAAGGGTGAAACAGTCAAATCTCCTGGCACACTACAACCGCTTCCGATTCCACCTGCTATTTGGAGGGATATCTCTATCGATTTTATTGCAGGCTTACCTAAATCGGGAAATAAATCAGTCATCATGGTGGTCGTTGATCACCTTTCCAAGTATGTTCATTTCTGTTCTCTTCAACACCCATTTACAACAACCACTGTGGCTCAATTTTTCATGGATCGGGTCTTCAAGTTTCATGGCATGTCGCATTCTATTGTTTATTTTCATGACCCAACTTTCACCAACAATTTTTGGCAATAATTGTTCAAGCTACAAGGCACCCAATTGCATCTCAACATAGCTTATCATCCCCATATTGATGGTCAAAATGAAGTTGTCAACAAGTGCTTGGAAACATATTTGAGGTGTTTTGCATCAGAAAATCAAAATCAATGGGCTCAATGGTTACCACTAGATGAATGGTGGTACAACACTTCATACCATACATCTACTCGCATGTCTCCTTTTGAATCAGTATATGGAAAAAATCCACCTTCAGTTCTCTCATAATTACCAGGTGTCTCGAAGGTCTAGGTGGTTGACCAAATGCTTACAGTTCGATAGGCTATTCTCTATACCCTCAAAGAGAATTTGGTCATGGCCCAGAATTGCATGAATAAACAAGTAGATCAAGGTCGCTCTGAACGTTAATTTGTATAAGAGGATCAAGTGTTTCTTTGACTACAACCTTACAAGCAAAATTCCCTCAAGGTTGACCATTGTCAGAAAATGCAGCCCAAATTTTATGGTCCTTATACTGTTCTCAAGTGTGTGGGACATGTGGCCTATCAGTTAGATTTTCCCAGTCATTCTAAGCTACAACCTTCTTTTCATGTTTCCTTCTTAAAGAATGTGATTGGAACTAAGTGCCAAACTCAAACCAACCTTCCCCAGTTGAACGAAGAAGGCTCCATTTGGCTCAAACCAACATGAGCATCGCCCACGTCAACAAACCATCAAGGAAGTGTTAGTCCAGTGGAAAGATACAACCCCAGCATATTCCACTTGGGAACCAGCTACCGTCCTGCAACAATTTCCACATCTCAAGCCTTGAGGACAAGGTTGTTTTTAAGGGGGAGGACATGTTAGGGGCCTAACCCCTCACGTAGGTAGAATAATATATTTCGATGTAATAAAGGTCAATATTAATAAGGCCTAGAAATAAGGAAGAATATGTCGAATGTAGGAAGACCTAATAGAAGATTTTGCTTCTAGAAGGATCTTCCTCTAGATGGTTCTTTTGATAGACATATTTAGTATAAATAGGAGTCGAGGGTATGAGAACTGTTGTCTTGGATATTATTGTAATAGAGCTCTGCTCGATTGGAGGTTTCTCCCTCGAAGAGGAAAGTGAACATTGCTCTCAGTAATCAAAGTGCTCTTTCTGGTGTTATTCTGTTATCATTTCAATATTATTGTGGTGTTGTTTTGGTTATATTGTTGTTCATCTTTCATTTCTAGCATTTTATTTCTGTTTTGCATACTTTTTATATATGGAATATTACACATTGGTACTTCTGGCTAGGTCTATTTGGGTCAGGTTTCTGAATAATTATTCTTTCTTTGATATGTCTTGTTCATATGATTCGACAATGAGTTGCAGGTTCTTAACTTTCTCTTTCCAACATGCTTTTAATTGTTTGATCTGTTTTGGGGAGGGGAGATCCTCTTGTCTTCTTTTCAGATATGATATGTTGATGACATGGTTGGAAAAAGGGGTCACCATATGTATATAGAAACGTTCTTCATTTTTTAAATTCCTATGAAAATGTTCGTGCAAATCATTTTCCCTCGTTCTAAAGGAATCTATATTTTGTGACGTTTCCCAGGATTCAGTAATTAGTTGCATTATTTTCTTTATATTCTTCTCTACATATCCTCTATAGGATGTGAGGAGCCTGGAGGATCCTCTTAACTTGGATGCAGGGGTGGAAGGCACGGTTTTTGCTAAAGGAATGGAAAACATTGGGGTAGGAATCAAAGCCTCCTCCAATTCCTTAATTCAATCGTTCTGTTTGGAATTATCCGCTTCAATTCCTCCAATGGAATCATCAAGAGAATCTGTGGTTTCACAGTGAAATCGAGAGATTTGGGATCACTGCAATTTCCTAAGTTTAATATCTAAACGAGATTTCCCTTTATTATCTATTACATCTCTCTTTTCAATAATTAAGTTTTTAGATTGGCTGTCAAAAACAATGCTCTGGAATACAAAGGATTCATCTTCGTAAAAAATGTCGGTCTCAACTATTTCCATTGTTGACCTATGGTGCATCGAGTCCACGGGCAGATCAACTTTGTGGAACACGTCATCCAAAAAAAATTCAAGTTGCATGTCCTCACTTTTAGTTTTAGGCTCTTCCGCCTGCCCTACAATGTTTTTTCTCTTCTTCGTCACGGGATGCTTGTGAGAACTATCATTTTTTTCACGAGGAGGGTTCTTATCTCCTCCTCCGTTTGAATATTTTTGGGTTTCTTTCTTACTGGGGTGGGCCGTTGAAGCGATTCTCCATGATGTTGTGCTCTTGGGAGTGTTTTTCTGGGACTGGACACTCTTCTAACCAGAGTCGTTTCCCTGTTGTCTGTACAATTCAGTTGTGCTTTGCAATGTCTCTACGTTTCCATCGTCAAGAGAAGGAGTGTTGTCGTCACTGTATATGTCTTTGATCAAGCATCTATGGATAAAAGAGTTGCTAAGGCCAACTGATAGTAAATGTTCTTGAAAAATCCCACTAGGGTTGAACCCTCTTAGCCTTTCAACATATTTTAGGTTGAAGTTCTTGAAATGTCATGTGAATTCATCAATGTTGTTGATGTTTTTGAACACAAAGTCCTTGACTTTCCAGGGTAGAGGAATGAACTAATTTTTTCTCTTTCCATGGAAAAAATGCAACCAGTGGTTGTATTTCCTTGCTATTTCCATAACAAACATATTGTCTGTGATGTGACATGGAAGGAAAGCATGATTTTCCTTGGAGCCAAAGATCATTATTACACTGTAATTTTCCTTTTGTTCAAGTGTCCCCTTCCTGTACAAAAACTTGGTTGCATGGCCAGACATCCGGGGAGCATCCTTTCCTAAAAATAAATCTTTGAAAACCGAGACAAAGTCATTAAAAACCTCATAAAAAAAATGGGAGGCCTTATGCCTCCATAAGGCCTGGTACCAGAATGTTACTGGGTCAAATTCATAGTTTATTTTTTTGGACAGAGACAGCTTTGGAAACGGACAATAATGTGCTATTGCGAAAGTCAAGTAGGATGACATATACAATTTATTATCTTCTTTGAATCGTGACAGTTGGGAATAGATTTCAATGAAAATTAGATTCCCCCAAACAAAAATGAATTATTCCTTGACTGTGAAGTACAAAATATAAAGAACTATGCAGAAAATGCTTACCGTTGATTCCTGTCCCGTTATTCTTGTAAACAACCAAGCAATTTCCCAGAATGGATTTCTAAAGGAACTGACTTGCAACTTTGTGATATATTCAGGAACTGTTGTCGGGTCTTTGAGGAAATTGGGTAAGAGGTCCAACCCATTATCATGTTTTTATAGGAACTGCTTGCAGTCTTGTCCTCTGAAAGTCAATGTTGGCTCCGAGAAACTTAACATCTTGCGGAAGACCTGAGGTGACAACGAAACAAGAGAATGGTCACGCAGTGGAATAATTCTTTTACTTGAAATATATTTTTTGGCCCACCAAGAGACCACCTCCTTACAATAAAAAACCTCAGGGACACAACCTACACTAGCGATTGCAGAGGTCCAAATCACTTTGTTCTAGGCAGAACGAGATGAATAGTAAGAGTATTCCCTGGACCACTGGAAGTTCTCGTCCTCGCATTCAAAGATATTCATTGTATCTCCACAGAACTACTTCCATAAGTTTACGAGAATGTTCATTTTCTCCAAACGATGTTTAAAATGAAGAGTTGGAAGGGATAATATAACCCTCCCCAATCTTGGTCGAATGCGTGTGAATGGGAGATCTCCTCCAGCATTTCGTTCATTAATGAAAATCTCAACGATTGTTGCATGATGCGTTGTTAGCATTAAATACTAGTAATTGCATACCTATAAGTGTGAATATGGAAGGTACGACAAAGAGAAATTAAGGATTGGAGATTTCGTGAACGCGACGACCCATCTTTGAGATGAAGAATCAGAAGGGATAATATAACTCTCCATAGATCTTGGTTTAATGCGTATTAATGGGAGATCTCCTCAAGCGTTTCGTTCAATAATGAAAATGTTGACGGTTCCTGCATGATGAGCTGTTAACATAAAAGGTTACTAATTGCATATTTATAAAGAAGTATGAAGGTCGCGGGGACGGTAAAGAGAAATTAAGGAGTGTCTAATTATTGAAAGCAATCGGGTGGGCTTCAAAATAGGGTTACAAGATACAACCACTAGAGGTGAGGGCCCGAGGGTCAAATTGTATATCTCAGAAATTTTTGAGTGAAAAATGAATAACAGGGAAGAGGTCATCATGGGACAGTCCATAGGTCAATTTGTATATCGTGGAAATTCAGGTACTATTTGCAGAACACAAAAAAATGGAAGTGCAATCGTGAGCCCACCTGTCTAGGAACCCGCAATAAAAGAAATGGATTAAGTATGGAATAGAGAAATGATTGGTCAGACTCGTTTTCGCTAATATATTGAAATTTGTAATAGATATCCCATTACCTAGCAAGATCTTTTTTGCATGTTTCTGGGCAAGTTCTATAGCGATAGTCAATGTGAATTTCTTGTCGATCCTTTTGATTTTTGATGATGGTCTGTACGGTTGTTGCATGATGAAACGCTAGCATTAAACCTTGGGCATTGCATACTTTGAAGAAAGTGCGAAGGTGGCGGGCACAATAAACAATGGCTAAGAATTGGAGATTTCGTGAACCCACCAAACTGAGGATCCGCGAAAGAGATTCCATGAAATGGGAAAGTATGGAAAGCGGTCGAACAGGCTTCAAACTAGGGTGACAATGGTTCCCTAGGAGACGTGACTTCCCAAGGGTCAAATTGTATGTCTCAGAAATTTTGAGTGGAAAAAGTGTACCATGAAAGAGGGGATGATGTGGGAGTCCAACAATCAATTTGTATATGGCATAAGTGTGGGAGATATCCTCGAGCCTTTCACTCATTAATGACATGTTTAAGGTTCTTGCATGATAGAGTGTTAGCATTAAATCTTACTAATTGCATATCCAGAACAAAGTACAAAGGTGGCAGGGACAGGGAACAACAATTAAGGAATGGCTAATTATCAAAAGCGGTTCGCCGAGTTTCAAAATAGGGCTACAAGATACAAATAACAGAGGTGCGGGCCTGAGGGTCAAATTGTATCTATCAGAAGTGTTGACCGCAGAACGCGTAACACGAAAGGGGCATGATGGTGAATTCCAATGGACAAATTGTATATCGCGGAACTCCGGGTACTGTTTTCTAGTCGCGAAACATTGGAAACACAATCCTGAGCTCTCCAGTCCAGGAACCCGCAATCGAAAAAGTGTTTAAGTATGGAACAAGGAAACTATAGGCCAGATTCAATACACAGTGGTTGCAGCATGTGAAACCATGGAAATGTACCACATCATGAACATACAACCAACTTGCGACTAAGTATTAAAAGGAAAGATGGGTGATCGAGCTCATGACGGGGCATTCCAACGGACAAATTGTATATCGCAGAACTATGGGTACTGTTTGCAAGTCATGGAGGATTCGAAACACAATTTTGAGCTCGTCAGCCCGAGAACCCGCAATTGAAAAATTGTCTAAGTATGGAATAGGGAAACGGTAGCCCAAACTTGTTTCAAAATAGAGTGACAAGGTTTCCCCAGAAGACGTGAGGCCCCGACAGTAAAATGTATCACTCAGAACATTTGAATGCATAATGTGTAACACTGAAGAGGGGACGATGTGTGAGTCCGGTAGTCAATTTGTATATCGTGGAGGTCCGAGTGTTGTTTGTAGGTCACGAAACAATGGAAGTTAATCTAGAGGTCAGAATAATTAATGTGCATTGGGAAGGGCGCGATTGTGACATGGATGGAAGGGAGCCATAAATGGTTTGAAACTTTTTATGAACCTGGGTAAAGTGAAACTTGTGAGTTGGAGGAGCCCAGGGTGGATTTATAGATCACATAATTTTTTGGGTGCAAGATGTATATCACAGAACAGGTGGAAAATTTTTGCTAAGTATAGAAAGGAACGACGGTCATTCCAAGTACTGTAAATGGCCATTTAATGTGTGTTAATGGTGCCAATTATTTCATACCAGTGTGTTCAATTGTCACTAGTAAAACCATAATTAATGTGCATTGGGAAGGGCACGAAGGTAGTGGGGATGGAAGGCATTGATAGATGCTTTGAAACTTTTGTGAACCCTGGTAGAGTGAAGCTTGCAAGTTCGAGGAGTCCAGGGTGGAATTGTAGATCAAGGAAGTTTTGAGTGCAAGATGTATATCACAAAACAAGCAACAACATAGTTCGAAAACACCAGCCCTGGCAACCGCGACCATAAAATTGGCTAAGTATGGAAAGGAACGACGGTCAGTCAGACTTTTCATGTGAGGATATAGATAGAGATGAATATCTGTCAGTCCGCCAACCCGGGTACCCATGATCATAGAAAGGTGACTAAGTATATAACCAAAAAGGGATAACAGACGAGAAGAAGAAAAGGGGAAAAGGGATAAGTATCTCACAAAACAAAATCTATTGTTCGTTTATTAAGATCACAAAAGATTTTGGGTGCAAGATGTATATGACGGAACAGGGGCATAAGTGTTCAATACCGCAAACCCGGAACCCGGTGGTCAGATAATTGGCTAAGTATTGAAAGGGACCGCGATCGGTCGGGCTCATGGTGTGAAAATATAGATGAAGATGAGAATCTGCCATTCCACAAACCCAGGAAGCTGTGATCATATAAATGCGACTAAATATAGAACCACAAAGGGATAATAGAGGGGAAGAAGATAAGGAAAATTTGAAGAGAATTTGTTTATATTTATTCCAACAGTATTCATATTAATATGTATATATGTATGTATATATATATATATACATGAACATGAACATGATGTCAACACCTGAGTTGCCTTGTTGAAATAGAGTCATTATTTCATTCTATTTACGGGACCCCGAAGAATGAAAGTAGGACGAGTCCTCCCATTTCTTTCTTAAGTATAGGGTGGGTGCCACATAAGTATGGCCTATCACAAATTATTATTCCATGTAAAATGTAAGGAGCGAATAGAGTAGCTTTTATTTAAATTGAAGTGTTGGGTAGCAGAAAGAAAAACTTGTCATGCATGTTTAACCAAACAAAAAAAAATACAAAAAAAAATAAAAAACAATACCAGACATTGGAAAACACCATACAAAAACCTCAAATATTATATATTCAGATAAACTGGGTTACAAAATATAGTTGAGATTATTTCCCAAAATAACTGTCTTGAAATAGTTCAGCAGATATTCTTTGAAATTTAAATGTGTTTTCCATAATGACTGCAATTGGGGCTGTCGCGTAGAAAAAAAAAAATATGTACAATAATCAAGCCCGTAGACAGTATTTTATAGATTTCAACTTGATCATCAAATGCTTGCCTGGTAAAAAATAACGAGTTGAATATCAATTACAGGTCTTGGACTTCATTGGCGCTTCCAGCTAGATCTATCCTAACTTCTTGAATAGCTTGTCTCTTCTAGATATGACCTGCGTGCATTAGTTTTTTATTCAACATTCCATACTTTACTAAGTGTTAATTTCCCTCGATCGTTGAAAACTTAGTGTTAAAGGTGCCTCCTTTGTAATGTTCCTGGTCATCGACATCTGAGACAACTTAGAGATGTGATTTAGGCCCAATTCAAAGACGAGGGAGTGGTTTCATGTGAAGTCAACTTTGGGGCAAAAAAATCATGTTAGCCAACAAAAGATGAGACAAAAAAAATTCAAGTATGTTGTGAGTGTTATTCTCCCTGTGTTCGATCATTTGTTTGGTTGAAAGGCCTGCCTGAAGATTTGTATGTTGAATTTCTTTATTTTATTGCTGTAAATTGGAAGGGACGTCCAAGTCACCTGCAAAATGCTCCTCTGTTGAAGTATATAGATTCTTCCATCAACGTAGATCTGGAAAGTGTATCAAATGTTGCAGATCACATCAGAATATATCTTTTTTCATAGGGGTGGCATACATCATGGCTCACAAAATGGTCTGGAATATTCGAAAGTGACGCCAAATATTATGCCAAATATTCGGAAGTGATGCCAAATATTTGGATCCTCACGAAGGTGAGAAACTATATGTGTGTTTGAATCAACATTCTAAAATTACAGAACCTTTTATGACAAAGTTGTAACAGACTTGACAGACAACCAACTTCTATGTCAAATATTGTTGAGCGACATCTAGATGTAGTAACAGACTCGATAGACAATCAATTTTTGATCACTAATGATATTAATGTCAAGTGTAACAATTTGTGATCCCAGGCTCCAGGTAGTTTCAGCTTTAGGAATCCACACTGGTGGTGACTCCAAGATCTAGATAGCTTTGGCTTCGGACATCGACACTGGCGGTGGCAATGGGAACAATGACATTGACTGCAGTGCGGTAATGCGATGAACAAGCAGGCATGTCATTGTGAAAGAACTTAGACTGTAGGATTGTCAGACCTGCAAAGAGCATCGACTTTAGTGTTGCTTTGTCAAGACAATTACAATGTTGTTGTGAGTCCATAAATCTTTGGAGGTTGGGTGTCCTGTGCGATGATTCCCTTGACATTAGGTACATGTCAGACATCTATTATCTGACATTGCAATGTTAATGCGATTTCTATAGTGGACGACAACTCGATTGCATTGGCACAAGCAATATTAATTGTGTGATTAATTAACATCCTTGAAGGGCGTGAATCCCAAACAACGCCTGAAACTTTTGGAACAACCATGTGTTAAAAAAATACATTGTTTTATATTTTAAGAAATAAGAAACTGCATTTCTATGTCTAACATTAGGTTACACACATAAACCTTTTTAAGTTAACCAAAATTAATATATAGTCAACTCAGATTCCAGGAAGCGTTCAAATTCCATAGAGCTATTTTATTTCCATCATGTTGGTTGGGATAGAAGGATCCACCACCAGGACAAAGAAATAAGGTAGCAATAAAAGAACTTGTGCAAAATCAAGATGGTGATGGAAGCACTCTATGACCAGGAAGGCACTCTGTCCTTATCGATCTGCGATCCTGATGAACAACTCTAGAGGTGCTTGCGGTGAGGCCATGGCAATTTATTTGATCTAGACAAGGAAATACTTCAAGCATCGAGCATTTCCTTCTTTTTTTTTTTCAAATATTGGATCTACTACAACAGAAGAAATGCATTCTCCTTATTCAAAGCATGGGAAACAACAGGAAGATTGATATTCATTGGAAACAGATCTGCAATATCCTACTACATCAAGGTCTCTTCTAAAGAATGAAGCAAAATGATTACATGAAGGTGGTAGTAAAAGGTGATTTTCAGAAACCTAATCATTACATGAACACGCCAAACCTCTTGCAGAAGGTGGTAGTATAAAGTAATCTTCAAAAAGTGTTGCAAAGTGCATAATCCATAATTCCATCCCATTAACTTTTCCTAGGTACATGTCGATGTAGGCATCAAAAAATTTTGAGAGCCTCGTTCCCTGGTTATATACCCACCTCCAACTACGAGGAGAATATTCTTGCAAAGAGAGGCAAGCTCTTCGACCTAGATGCAATCGTATGCATAGGAATAGTGAAAAAAATGTGCAGTACTGATAGAAAGTTGATTGTATGTGGAGTCTGTTACTACATCCAGAGGACAGTGAACAAACTTTGATAAAGAATCTGACTTTTTTTCAAGTCTATTACCACACCCATAAGTCTCTCAACAAACTTTGAAATAGAAACTTCTGTAATTTTAGGATGTTGATTCAACCACCCATACAGTTTCTCACATTCGTGATGATCCAAATTTATAATTTCCTTCTGAGTATATTCGTGAATGGAGTAATATTTGGTGTCATTTCCAAATATTCCATACCATTTTGCAAGCCACGATATGTGCGAATCCTCTGACGAAAGATTAATTCTTGTGTGGTTTGTAGGATTTGATACATTTTCCAAATCCGTGTTGTTGGAAGAAGTTATATACTTCAACAAACAAGCATTTTGTAGGTGACCTGAAAGTCCCTTCCAATTTCCAGTAACAAAACAAATAATTTCAACATACAAATATTCAGGGAGGCCTTTCAACTAACCAAAGCATAGAATACAAGGAGAATACCAATCATAAGATACTTGAATTTTTTGTGTGTCTGAGTTTCTGTTGGCTAACAGGTTTTTTTTCACTCAAAACTGATGTCACATAAAACCATTCCGTCATCTTTCAATTGGGCCTGAATGGCATCTCTAAGTTGTCTCACATGTGGATGACTAGGAACATTACAACGAAGGCAGCTTAAAGCCCAAGTCTTCGATGATAGAGACAAATGAGAATAAGTATTTAAAATGAACGTTGGAGGATGATAGTATAATATTCTATAAATATTGGTTTAATTCGTTTTAATGGCAGATGCCCTCAATCTTTTCTCTTATTAATGCCAATCGTTTCGAATATGTGTGCTGAATAGTCACTAATAACATGAGTTAACATTTCCATATGCAAGCAGATTCTCAAATATGACAACCTGTAATATATGCAAAGTATTAAAGAGGGACATGATGTCAAGACCTTTGTGGATGACACATTTGTGGATGACAACAGGGTAGTAAAATATTGCATTGTTACTATGATGATGCCTTAAAAAAACTAAAATAACCAACAATTTTTTCCAATTCAAGATGGACGCAAAAAAGAATCATCAGATCCCATAATATTCGCCTGTTAATGCGTTTTAATGGGAGATGTCCTCGATCTTTCCTCTTATTAAAGCCAATCTTTTCGAACCTGTCTGGTGATTTGTCACTAGTATAAGCATAATTAATGTGCATTGGGAAGGGTGGAAGGTGGCGGGGATGGAGGGGAACGAAAAATGATTTTAAACTTTTCTGAATTCAGGAGTCCATGAACCCGCGAAAATTTGAAGACTCGACTAAGTATGGAGAGGCGGGTCAGACAAACGAATCCATCATAGGTAGAGTTAGGCTTGCGAGTTGGAGGAGTCTGGGGTTTAATTGTAGGGGCACCATAGTTCGATAGTTCCTATCTATGAACCCGCGTTCATAAAATTGGCTAAGTATGCAAATGAACGATGGTTGGTCAGACTCGTTATGTGAATATATAGATGGAGATGAGAATTTTTTAGTTCACCACCCCGTGAACCCGCATCACAGAAACAAGACCAAGTATAGAACCAATCTTTTTGAATATGTGTGTTGAATAGTCACTAATAACACGAGTTAGCATTTCCATATGCAAGCATATTCCAAAATATGACAACCTGTAATATATGCACAATATTAAAGAGGGACATGATGTCAAGACCTTTGTGGATGATAGTGGGGTAGTACAATATTGCACTCTTACTATGATGATGCCTTAAAAAAACTAAAATACCCAACAATTTTTGCCAATTCAAGATGGACACAAAAAAATCATGAGATCCCATAATATTCGCTCGTTAATGCGTTTTAATGGGAGATGTCCTTGATCTTTCTGCTTATTAATGCCAATATTTTTGAACCTGTCTGGTGAGTTGTCACTAGTAAAAGCATAATTATTGTGCATTGGGAAGGGTAGAAGGTGGTGGGGATGGAGGGGAGGGAAAAATTATTTTAAACTTTTGTGAACTCGAGAGTCCGTGAACCTGCAAAACTTTGAAGACTCGACTAAGTATGGAAAGCCATGTCAGTCAAATGGATTCATCATAGGCAGAATCATGCTTGCGAGTTCGAGGAATCCGGGGTCGAATTGTAGATCACCGAAGTTTTGGGTGCAAGATGTATACCCCGAACACGGGGCACCAGAGTTCGATAACACCTATCCGCGAACTGGCATCCATAAAATTTTCTAAGTATCCAAATGAACGGCGTTCAATCAGACTCGTGATGTGAAGATATAGATGGAGATGATGATTTGTCAGTTCGCCACCCCAGGAACTCGTGAGCATAGAAACACGACTAAGTATAGAACCAGAAACGCATAATAGAGAGGAAGAACAAAAGGGAAAAACATGTAAGTTTAGAAGAAGAAAAAGAAAGGGAGACAAGAAATTTATTCCTCACACAACAACACTTAGCCTCATAATTATGAAGCCATAGAAACACATTAACTATGGGAAAAAATTCTTAGATATGAAATATAGTTGGAGAAATTTTTTCATATTGTTTTATCTTAATAGTAGTTTTTGGTGGCCCAACTATAAAACCATGTTCCAATTTGTGTTTCTAAAGTGGAGATGTGTTTATGAAGAAAACAGTGAACAAGTACAAAGAGGCTCAACTGCAAATAACAAACAACAAATAATGAATACAAACGTAAACCTAACAACGAAACCCACCTGTCAATGGGGAATGACAGAAGAATAGTTCCAATCACGGTTGCAGAATCTCAAGCGTGCAAACTGCAACAACAACAACATGCAAACAAGACCAACAACAACAGACAAACAAGAAACCAGTCAAAAAATCAATGACCAAGCATCAACCACTGAATCAATAACACCGCTAAATAACAATATTGCCCATATTCATTGTAGACAACATTGCAGAAGAAACACAAAAAGAAATAATAAAAAATAAAAAACATAAAAATCAGACGAAAATGTATTGTAACGGGCATGTTAAGCAATGCAGGAATGCAACCACAACACCGAGACCCACCGATGAATGGATAAGGACAGAAGTGCAGCGCTGGCCTGCAAACTGCAACAACAGGTCCAACTACAGATGCAGGACCCGAACCTTGCAAAGTTGAAGCAAACAAGAGCAAGCAACAAACAACAAACCAATGAACAAGCACCAAAAGGCCCAACTGCAGCTACAATACCTCAATTCTGCAAAGTTGAATCAAACAACAATAAGTAACATCTAGCGAACCAAGGAGCAAGCATCAACCAGCCAACCAGGAATGTCGGTGAAGAACAATATTGGCCAAATTCACTGCACACAAGATTGTATCAAAAAATCGGAGGAAAATGTATTGTAACACAACTGTTAAGTAAAAATTCCAAGTTGTGAGGCCCGTTAGGTAAACATTTAAGGGTGTGAGGATCATTCAAAGGCCTCCCACTGTGTAAACAATCAAGAAAGTTGTAGTTTCCCCGATTGGTATTTTTCAATACTGGGAGTGATCAAAATCCTCTTGTAGCCCATCTTTGTATGTGATTACTACAACCATAAAAGTAGGACTGTAATGTTGTCCTCGTCTCATTCCTGATTGCCAATGTTCGACATAGAACCCACCTCCATCGCAACCACAGTGACATACAAGAAAAGGAAATCGTATTTTCTCCTCAGATACAAAGATGTTCCGCAAGAGGATTTTCACTCAGGCATCTCCAGTATTGAAATTTCTCACCTGCAAACTGCAAATAGAAAACAACAAACAACGAACAGGAAGCTAAACATGGCACCAAAATCCATCCGTCAATGGGGAACGACAGAAGGCCAGTTTTAGTTGCGGTTGCAGAATCCCAAGCATGCAAACTGCAACAAGACCAACAGGAAAACAAGAAAAACAACAACGGGAAAACAAGAAACTAGTGAACAAGCAAACAACAAACATCAACCAATGAACCAGTAATGCCGCTGAAGAACAATATTTCCCATATTCACTGCAGAGAACATTGCATAAAAAAAATTGGAGGAAAATGTATTGTAACAGGCATGTTAAGTAAACATTTAAAGTTGTGAGGCCTGTTAGGTAAACATTTAGGTCTGTCAGGACCGTTGTGTAAACATTTAAAAAAGAATGCAGTGTGGTAGGTCTGTTACGTACGCAAAAACAATTATTATATTATTTTATAATAATATAAAATAATAATAATAATAATAAAGAAAAAAAATAGTAACAATAGTTCAAACAATAGAGGCTATGAAAAAAAAAATTTATTCAAAGGACAAACTAATATGAAGTCAACTAATAAAAAATTGACTCTCTATGCTCAAAACTTTGGATATCTAAACATTTGAAAAAAATAGTAAAAATTCAGAAAGACCGTAGATGATCAAAAACTTTGGATATGCTAACATATAAAGCATTGGGAATAGTGAAGCTGGCAATAATACCTCCAATCTGTTATCCAATCAAATCATGACATATATGGTATGTTTTATTACATACAAATCAATGTTTTTAGTTTGCTAGTTCCAACAATAAACAATATGTAAATATTTTTAGTCAAATGACAAACTAATATGAAGTCAACGAATTATCGATCGCTATAGTCCCTCTACACCTTCGACAGGGACTAATAAGAGAGAGTTTACATGATAACAAATGACAATGAGGAGAAGTGAGATGGTGAGTGTGGGATTACATTCTAACAAGTGATAAAGAGGGAAAGTGTGAAAGTACAGGCTAAAGTCTATGGGGGTATACATACCCCACCCCCCCTTTGGAATTGAACTTGTGATATCTTAGGAGGAAACACATGTTTTTAACCATTAGGCCCGACCCACTCAGGCAGTATTATTATTATTAACACATGTTCTTAACACATGTTATTATATAATAATAATAATAATAATCTATTTTTAAGGTCATGGTCAAGCCAGACACCAAATTGGTGTATGAGACCCCTTTGTTTATGGGACAAGGGACCCCCTCCACCCAATGATTTAATTGCTAAAATCTACAGAGGTGTATATAGCCTACCCCCTCTAAATTTGAACTTGTAACCTCCAAGAAAAAAACCCATGTATTCTTAGCCATTAGACCCATTCAAATTGTACCCATTAATCCCACTCAAATTATACAAAACTACTTTCCTTTGATAAGTGAATTATCCTTTCAAAACATTGATATAAATATTCTAAAAAAAATTCTATAAATTATGAAAATCTACCTCTTTTAATGGATACAACATCTCTTTTAATGAATTAAATATCTGATTTATAACTTTGACAAATGCAACAACTCTCACTTTTTGTGCAAACACGTCTTCTTATCCATAATATACATAAGTACATTTCGTTTGTGCAAACACATCTTCTTATGTATAATATACATAAATACATTTCTTTTTGGTATTATACAAGGTTATTTTACTCTCTTATCCTTCACTTCCCCATTTTATTCAATTGTTGAGTAATACATCGTTGAGAAAGAACATTCCAATGTTATAAAGAAGTCTCGATATGTGTTGAGACCGTTGTTGTTGTGGTTGAGCATGAGAAGAGTTTACAAGGAAAGTGATAGATATCAAACTAAGTGGATAGATTGTAAATGGGAAAGGATATTTTTGAAAACCACACATTAATGTGTTTATAGAAATTAAATTGCAATATATCTTTTTTCTTTAACTGCATTGATGTGCTATGCTCTTAATACAACATTACACCCATATCTAACATTGATGTGAAAATAAAAATGAAAAAAAAAAAAAACTTGTTGAACATTGATGCACTCAAAGTTCCACATAACATCATCATAAGGATGTTTGTTTTCCAATAATCCATATCAATGCAATGAGGTGCCTCACTGTGTTTAATGTTAATGAGATGCAATATCCTCAATGCCCACTATTTCCCAAGCACCTTCATTCATGTGTGCATGGTTTGCATTAAATATCAATGACCTGTCAATGTGTCATACAATCAACCTCATATTGTATGATGCATGAATAATTTTATAATAGCGTTACTCTTAAATATGCCCTGGAACTGTGAGCACCCAAGTGCATCAAAGGCAAAGGAACACCAATGCGTCGAAGAAGGGGTATGCTATGGCTAAGGTAAAATTAAAAATTAACATTAATTTCATTTTTAGTTCTCTAGCAGTCCATTTAGTCCAAAGCATCAATGCTCCATTAGAACTTGAATCTACCCCATTGTTCGTTATCCTATAATTGCCTTGTTTTTTTTACTATGTGAAAGATGGGGTTATATATATATTTTAATGGCAATTTTTTTTTTAAATTTGTAAAATTATTTTTTTATATAATGGTAAAATTATTCATTTATTATTTTTCGACGTAATGTATATTTCAGAGAAATCTTTTCAGCTTTTTCTCTCATTCTAAGGATGGTATATATGCTAAACTATTATGTTGCAATTTTTTGCAATTTTCTAGATGCGTTGATGCTCAATGCAGTGTTTATGTATTAAATACACTATTGTGCAAGATGATATGTATGTTTGTGCAATGCATAGTTCTACTAGTTATACAATAGTACATTTGAGGGACTCTAATCCACCACGAAAATTATAATAATACAAATTTATGAATGGTTTATCATGGTGCACTAGTAGTAACATTTTGCATTATGCGGTGAGTTACTTCTTGGTTGTTGCAGCATATGTCTATGTCAATGATGGTAGATCATACTTGATTTTCTTTGTATGTGTCCATTGCGGTGGTTGCAACAAAATCATGGGGAACAAAGTGATTATCCCATGCCACCACCCATGATGCATCAAAATTGCAGAAAGATGGCAAGTGGGCCCAACGTACCCATTGGGACCATATTATGTCATTGTATTGATATTTAATATGGGTATCGTGTTGTGTCATGTAGTGCATAATTTCCATGTGGCTACATTGTAGAATTCTAGTGGAAAGCTTTAGACAATCACTATACATTTGCGTGCTTATAACAGTAAGGCACATTGTATCATTCAAAAGACATGTTATGTGACTTAGTGTTGCATGGTTATAGTTGTAAGAATGCCAATTGGGTTAAGGTGGTTTGATGAGATGGTTGGGAGGTTGGTCTTGCATTCTCCCTATCCATGTTCAAATCCCTTATGAGACTTGGACCCGTTTAAATATGGTGTTTTAACTTTTCATTAACCTTATTATTATTATTATTATTATTATTATTATTATTATTATTATTATTATGCATTAAAGTAATTTTGGGATTTAAAATGGGTCTCTTAGGAAAATATTAAAATAGTAAAAGCTTATGCCACGTCACACTTAGAGATGTTGTCTTTATTTCATTAAAAATAGTTTTCAAGTAAATTAAATTAGATTAAAATAAAAAACTAAAGTTAAAAATAAAATAAAAAATCATATAGATTCATGCACACACAATAGCTGATCTAATGCAAAAACATTTAAATTTTTCTTGAAAAACTTTATGGAAATTAAACTAAACTATGTATAAAGTTTTTGAAATGTCCAACATTTCGAGTGGATCCTTCAGCCATCATCAAGGACAACAAAATCTTGGTAATTCAAAGAGAGTATGTTGAAGGGTAGATTTATAGGGTAGGAATTGAGAAATAGTATTTGTGGAAAGAAGAATCTGATGTGAAATATAATAAAGTAAACCACATTTTCACCTGGTCCAACAATGCTCCTCCAATCATTGTTCCCACCACTACAATTCTAGAGCTCTCCCCCTCGACTGGTTCTACCATGGATCATACCCAGGGATCGCTCACCTTCAATGCAATCTTCTCCCTAGCCCAAAGCTCTCATCATTCACTTAACAATCTTAGTTCAAACCATGACTCGTGGACGAAATTCACACATTTTCCATCTAAGCATAACCCTAAGAATACCTTTATTACTTGTGATATGTCTTCTAATTGCGCCAAAATATTAATAATAAAAATTATTTGAATGTCGGCCATAAATAAAATATTTCAATATCCACTTAAGTAAAAGAATTATATATCAATTCTATATATAGAAATTCTATATCAACTCTATAGAGAGACTTTATATATAGAAATTCTATATCAACTTGAGAGAGAGAGAGAGAGTTATTGAAAGTAAAAAAATTCTTATTTTGTCGATAGGTGTTTATGCTTACTAGGGAGAGAGAGATGTGCAATTCCTTCAATGCTTTATATGGAGTTGACATGTGGAATTTTAAAAATATAAATACGAAAAAAAAATATTTCAATGTGTGATATAAATAATATATTTCAATGTTCACCTATTTGTGTGTGTGAAGTAATTGAAAGTAAAACTAACGTAGATCCATCTTAACCCTGGATCTAAAATGCATTGAAAGGCATCAAACCCTTCAAGATGCAAACATTTTCTCAAGTTTTCTACTCTAAAAAAAGGTTTGCATCTTGAGGGATTTGATGCCTCTTAGCGCATGATAGATCCAAAGTTAAGATGGATCTACATTGGTTCTACTTCATCACCGTATTCCAATTTTCCCATGAATTATGGCATCCTCAGTATTGATAATATCTCTAATTCTCCCTCGAATTATGGCATCCATGGAATCAATAATATCTCCAATTATCCCTCGAATTATGACATCCCTATAATTGATAATATCTCTAATACTCCCTTGAATTATGCCATCCCTATAATTGATAATATATTTAATGTACAAACTTGTCATCATATTAACTCTTGTAGTAATCCTATGTGTTGGGTATGTGTTATATTCTTTGCATGTGTGTGTGTGGGCGCATCAGATATGACAATTGCATCTGACGATCCCTCGTACTAGTGCTCTGTTTGT
>ML783237.1:515674-543756 GCA_009831015.1 Picea engelmannii | reverse complement strand
GGGAAGAGGGGGAGAGGGGGGAAATGGAGAGGGAGTGGAAGCATAGCAAGGAAGTAGGGTAGCTAGAGGGGGAGAGTGAGAGAGGTTTTGGTCGAGGATGATGGGGGGGGAAGGGAGACAGGGGGATGAAAACCAATATTTGAAATAGCAGAGAGGCATGTGAGAAAGGATATGGCCAAAGGATAATGGGGAGGTGTGGACTCAGGTGAAAAATGTGTGCCACCATAAAAAAAATATGAATATGGAGGTAGAGAAGTAGGGAAATATTTTTTCATACCCAAGATATTAGTTGGTGTCGAGGTAGCCGAAATGTTTTGACTAGAGTTTTCAGGTCTTGAACGTGAGTCGAAAGGACCTCAGACATAGCTAAAGGTGTTGTAGTAGGAAAAGGTGGAGGAGAGGTCCCCTTCGAATCAATGGATAATTTTTTGACCCATTTTCATCTTTTTTTATAGAAAAGAGAAATCCTTCGCCAGATGGACATAAACCTAGAAATGTTGACATATGAATGGTATCCCTTAATAATCTATCTCCTATGTGAAAGTGTGGCCTTAGTGTTGAATGGAGAGAAAGTTTGCAATGACGCAAGACAATTTGATGCCGACTAGAATGTGATCCATGGCCATGTACCCTGATTTCTTGTAGGAGAGGTCCTCTTCATAGAAATTCCCCAGAGGATACCCAATTTTATGGAAAATTTCCTCTGTCCAGAAAGATAGTGGTCGACCTGGAAGCCTGACCTAAATTGGAGTAGTTTCCTGACGGGAAGAAGAGGCATTGAAATATGGTGTCCATCGCTTCAAAAATAGGTTATGAGTCCCAAAAAACCATCACCTAGAGAGAATATCATTTGTGTATGTGTTTGTCTTGAAGGTCCAAGCGATCCATCCTTTCACAAGAACAAGACTGGTTGGTTCGTACTCAAGGTGGCTTGCGAAGTTTGTCATAGTCCATGTTCTGAGAGTGTCTAGAGAAGGGTGCTCTCTTTCAAATCTTCCAACCAGGGTGGTATTTTGCATGGTGACTATGTTGTGAAGTTTTATTCCATCACCAAGTGTGAGGTTAATGGGCCCTTCCCACCACTTTATACATTTTTTACCTTTTCACGGAGGATCCATCCCAATAGCATTTTTCTCAAAGTCAGGGTTAAGTGACCAATGTTGCCTTGACATAAACTGTTCATAAGTGAAAAAACTAACAAATCCTTCTAGTTCGGAAACTATTTGTGGGTGCGAGGGAAGAAATTCTGGTGAGAAGGAGAAAGGCTGGTCCAAAGTTGAGGAGGCATTTTCTGGGAGGGGAGAGGGGGGGTCATGAGAGGAAATGATGGGGTGAGTATGAGAAGGTGTAGGTGAAGGTACGAGTTCATCAATGAAGGTGGATGGGTCTTCATGAGAGGATACGGGGGTGATAGAGGGAAATGGGTGAGTAAAAAAATCTAGGGGGGAAGGGAGGGGGAATACATCACCGAGAGGGGAAAATGAGGACTAAGGGGAGTCAAAATAATGATAGCAACCTGACGGGGGGAGGAATAGATATCCAATTCCAGAAGTGGATTCACTAAGTAGTCTAAATATTCCTCCTCCTATGTCTTTTGATCCATTGCATGAGATCAACAAGGGAAGAAGATGACAAAAAACATAAGGGAGGTGGGGATAGTGGAGGGTTTGAATCCTAGTTCGATGGGACATGAGGGGGAGGGTACGAAGGGGATATTGCCAGAACAAGGGCTTGCAGACACATGGGTGAAGGATTTGTCTATAGGGAGAGGGGAAACCAAGTGAAAAGGGGAGATTACGCCTAGGGGCTAGGGTTTTCCTGCGGAAACCCTAGCCTTATGCCAGAAGACTGAAGCCCAAAATTGCAGAGCCCATTTTTCCAATCCTAATCTAACTATTATATATTATATTTATTTCTCATTTCTCATGTATTCTCCTTAATAAACTTATTATTAATTGTCTTTCTCTCCTTTATCACCTAACGGTTCACATTATTCATAACTAATCCTATCTTTCTCAATGAATAACTTAGATATCTTCTTTATGTTCTCAATTGCTAACTCATTATTAATATCCCTTATTTTTATGTTAATTTTAATATTTCTTACTTTATTATATTTCACATTGGATTTTTCTTTCCATAATTGTTATAGCAATTTTTGCCACACTCCATGCATCTTGCTTTGATGGCCTTCCCTTTCCCTCTGCAGACTCAAATCCCCCATTTTGCTCATTCCATAATAAAAAATTAAAGATTATGTACATATACACAAGCCATAGTTAGACAACTCATGTATATGTAGGTTGCTCCATTACAACCCACATACATCGAGTTTTGTGCTCAAAAATTAAAAAATATGTCGGATTTCCATTCCATGTCACGAGATCCATGATCCTTGACCTTCCATATACTGGAAACACTCTGAACTGACCCTTCAAGTCCATTTGGAGTCTATAATTGATCCATATACAAGCCTTTAATTCATTCATGATTGAGAGAAAAGACACTCTAGAGAAATTTCACATCATATTGAGTCTGCATCCCTTTTCCCTTGAAAGTTTGAACTTATTTTGCTCAATCCCCAAGCTCTTCCTATCTTGAGAAGGAGAAACTCAATTTATCCTACTACTTGTGATCCTGCCTTCGTGAAGGATCAAAGTGGTGAAGGCACATGTGGAGGGACTTAATTTATCAGTTCTTATATGTGTTGTTACAAAAGTTTATCACCAATGTACTTTTGTTTATTACATTAATAAAAATACTATTTTCTCGTCCAATTATATGTTGGAAATATTTGTATTACTTCTATGGGAATATTTGTTATACTTGTTATGGATTATGATGTTTTATATGCTATCATTTCATATAATTTCCATATGATTGTGTATCTTGGATGTTGAGGGCAAGTTGCAGGTATCAAGCATTAGATCCCGAGCTCAACTGTGGTCTTCTTTAGACGTACAGACAAGGTAGGCTTCTAGCCTTCCTTTTTGTTACCATTTCCATTTGTCTAGCATACTTGAGATTATAGTAGTTTTCTGGGTGTCGTTCCATCTGTTGTGGTTTACCCCAAGCCACAGAGATATTTTCCTTGTAACAGAAATGGCAACTCCACTCGGGAGATCTCCCTTTTGGGGTTATTTGGTGTTTTTTATCCTTCATTGCTCTCTATTTTCATGAGTTTATGTGTTCCTTGTTGCTTGAAAACCTCTATTTTTCTTTGTATCTGAGTTTCTTGGACTAACCCTTTCCCAATCAGTGTCTTTCTTGACATGCCTGGTTTTCCCTTGACATTCATGTACATACACGTGTTGTCTATGTTTAGGGAATGTACATACACTTATGTTCCCTGGATAGTCGCGTGCACTATTTTATTAGTAATTTTGGCTAGGTTTAGTGTTTGCAGGGTGAGTTTTGCTGGTTGTTGAGACTTCTCGGGTCCCTGTCTTTTCTGTTGAGTGCCTACAAAGTGATAGGAAGTCGTGTCATTGTTGAATTTTTTGGGCGAACTCATTTCTTATCATTTTTCTCATTTGTTTTCCTTGCACCACTGGTTTGGGTAGTCACTTCTTGTTGTCCTTCTTGGCTTGTCTTCTTGTACTTGCAGTAGGGTCTACTTAAGAGGTTGTTTATTGAGTCCTTTCATTTTCATTTCATTATATTGAAAATACAAAAGAAAAATAAAATGTTTTCTTTCATTTTATTTAGAGAACTTGCACTTTTTTCTACATTACATTAGTTATGGAATGTTAGGAAAGTCTGAACTTCATTAAAATTGAAGATATTGCACCCTATGCACAACATTTAGAAGCATATCATTTCTTTGGAAAACAAGACTAGTACTTAGCAATGTTTTTTCATTTTTTTCTTTTTATATGTTGAGTCATAACACCATTAGTTTCATGATCACACCTCTTGAGTAAGAAGAAGCCAATAAAATTAACACTGAATAATTAAAATTGATTAAAAACAATTTTATTTTTCATAGTATGCAAACAAGTTTAGGATCTAGGGCCTTGGAATAGGATTTTGTGAGTAAATTTCTCCAAGGCTATAAAAATCAACATATGCATCTGACCAGGGAGTGGTGAAACCCATTGTATAATTGGTTTCCTCAGGAGGATCTTCTTACACCGGATTTAAGAACGAGGTCACATGAAGTTGGTTGCAGAGATAACCCTCTAATATGTTCCTAGCATCATATATATTTCTGGGGTTCTATTCATATATGGGGGTTTCACTAGTGCCTTTGGATCCATGAGAGGTGGTGCTTTCGAGACTTCGGGCTTTTCTACCCTGCCCATATGGTGGAGCAAACTTGCGACTACTCGATCGAGCATTGGTTAGACGGTGGTGACCATAGTTTCTTGACCTAGGTATCCACATAGGTTTCTTGCAGGGGTTATTCTACAAGCACCTTGAGTCATATAAGGATCGGACAACACACAAACTTTATGTAGGATTTTCTCTCCAGAGGAATCTGAATGACTGCACTGTGAATCCCATGAGGTTCCTTATAAATAATTCTTTTACCTCCACTCTATTGTTTGGGAGTGTCATCCCCTCCTAGGCGAGGCATACCTTACTTAGTTTAGGAGGTCCCTTCAGCCATCATATCCTGTTTGTGTGCATTGGCCTTTAGTTTTATTTAGGAGTGTGCTCTTTGTTTATTAGGTGGCCTTAGTATTTTTTTTTAAGTTACTTTTTCTAGGTCATCGTGGAGCAATACCAACCTCATTGCCAGTCTCTTTGTATTCTGAGTCAAGTACCACAGATTGGTATATTACTGAAGCTGCTCCTAAAAGGTGTAGAGTTAATAAAATTGGTACATACATCCACCACTAAGGCTCACGATCATCCTACCATGAGTATTGATTCATAAATGAATTTGTTAGTAATCACTTCGAATCTAGCCTTCACTATAGTTAGCGGAGTCCCCTTGACTCCCTCATCATCAGTTGTTTGAATTCCAGAGACTCCCTCACTTAATGCTACCCATCCCATGGTGTTTTCTCAGTTAATGGGGATGATTCCTTTTGTATTCTCAAGAAGTACACCTAATCATAGTACTCATTCAATTCCTTGGGCCTCTAATCCTTTCTATTTTGGTATTCCAGATATGATGTCACACTTGTCATCGTTCGTTTTGACATCTAATGTAAATCCTAGTTTTGGGTCTGGGGGCACAACGCCTCCTTATACTCCTTTCTTGTTTGGTGGGGGTCATATCCCTCAACCAAATCCCATAATAGGAGTTTGGAATCCTCCTTCCTTTGGACCCAATCCTGGCTATAATTATCAAGGGTGGAGTGCACAAATGGGTGGTCCTTCTACTTCTTATATCTCGTATGTTCATCCTTCTTCCACAATGTCGGTTCGTACAAACACTTTTCTTATGGAAAAAATTCCTCTAACCTTTAGTGTTCCATCAGAAGGGAGTCAATTTTATACTATGGGAAACCCCCTGCATGGAGTTCCTTCGTATGGGGGCAATATATATACTCACTTGAGTAATCCATATCATGTCACTTTATCCTCTCAAGTTGCCTCCTCGGTGATGATGCCCTTACAACCTTTTATGAATCAGTCAAGAGGAGGGTACTACCCTACTGGACAGGGCCATGGTGTATACCAAAACCCTTATTGTCTCACGATCTCTCAAAACCAGTCTTTCCCAAGAGCATGGTCCCATATGCCACCACCACAACTCCCTTTTCTGGCCACATTAAATTTTCCATACTTGTCAAAATTAATGAACAACCTAGTGCATCATGATCCTTCATGGACTCCCATCCCTACCAAGATTCCCTTTGACATTTTTAAGTTTGAGGGTAAGAGCAGTGAGGACCCAGGTGATCATGTGACTACCTTTCACCTATGGTGCTCATATAACTCCCTTAATGACGACTATGTTCGCTTGAGATTGTTTCAATGCACCCTTACGGGGGTTTCTACAAAATGGTCCATTGATTTTACCTTGGGGCACTTATCAAACTTTCAATGAGGTAGTATTTGTTTTTCTCAACCACTTTCAATTGTTGGTTCGTTATGATGTCGGCATAGAATGTTTGTCATATTTTCATAAAGATAAATCCACCCACATCTCAGATCATATTAAAGAGTGGCATAGAAGGAAGTGGTTTATTAAATCTTACATTCCTCCATAGTTTTTGTTGGAATGGTTCCTCAAATCCCTATTTCCTTACATTTCAAAGGATGTTTCTACATCTGGAGTGACATTTGAGGAAGAGGCGATATTTAAATCCTAGCAATTGGATCTTATATATGATTAATCTGGGATTCTCTATGAAATTATTGCTAATGCACCGCAGTCGAATTATGATCCTAGACAAAATCTTGGGCCTCATGTTGATGGCATCATAGGCTCCGCGGATGCTAAGACTATAGACCAAGTGATGAACCAGATGACATGTTTATCTCTTAACCATTCTATAGCAGGACAAGCTACAACTTTGTTCTCATCCACCCATTTGGCGAATGTACATTCTGTGCAGTTGACGAACCCGAACGATAACCATCAACTTGGAGGGAACAAGAAGAAGAATTGTAATAAAAATCGTAAGGGTGGTAATAATAATAAAAATAATAAAAGCAAGGACGAACATAATAATGATAAATCTAATAATAATGTTGGTGAGGGAAAGAAATAAAAGAGGAAGATGAAGTTTGCATGTAAGCATTGTAAAGAAGATCACCTTAACCACCTATGCCCCAAAATTGAGGAAGCCTTGAGGCTCATAGCGCAACAGCCTGTTGTGTTGAATAATCCATTTCCACATAATCAAAATATTACCTCGAGAGCCTCCAACACCATAAATATGTCGAGTGGAGGTCAAAATCCCTTGATGCATGATGGTGGCCATCAATGTGTCAATATGGTTCGATCTGAGATTAGTGTATCTACTAGGATTCACGATAATGGTTCTTCACAACTTGTTTTAGGTCTAGATCCTCCTCCTCGAGAAATACCTTTGCAAATTGATAAGAATGAGCTTCTTCCTTGTGTTTCGAAAGGAGTTCTTAAGAGCTATCCTCATAATCCAAATCCAGAGCCACCCAAAATTACTCAATTATTGAGGATTTGGGCCAAACGTCATGCGCAGTGTCATCTTTGGAGGTACTCCAGACATGTCCAACATAAAGGAATTCCTTGCTATCTGTGTTGGGATCTCTAGATCTGAGTGGCTCAAAATTTATCAAGTTTGATGTCGCGGACATCAAGCCTCACTTACCTTACCATGTGGCCTTTCAAATCCATGTGGAGGGTACAAATATTACCATCAAATGTACTGTCATTGATGAAGGTGCCTTGACATCCGTAATGTCTCTCTCTTGTTGGAAAGTCATTATCTCTCCGTTGCTTTCTCAATCTATGACCATGTTAACTTCATTCGATGGACGTTCTTTTAGACCCCATGGTATCCTTCCCTCTTTATCAGTGTAGTTAGGTGGTGAGATTGTGGAGGTCAAGGTTAAGGTGATTGATGCACCCCTTGAATACAATATTTTACTGGGGCATAATTGGACTTACACTATGACAACCATTGTGTTGTCGATATTCTTCATTTTATGCTTTCCTCATGAAGGGAAAATTGTGACGATCGACCAATTGTCTTTTCTACACCCTAGTTCATCTGCATAGTTGGGACATTCAGTCCCTGTTATCAATAATTATCAGCAGGAAACTGAGAACGTTGGTGCAGGAGTGTATTCCTCCTTGATGGGAACTTTTAATTTCTCGACACCAATAGCATACATTAATACCATCTCTAATGAGTCTTCATCATCATTGAGGTCTGTTCCATTTCGTACTTCATATATTAATGACCCATGGACCCTACCTTCTCCGTCTAAGTCATACGAAGGTCACTCACACATCAGGATGGAAATTCTGCTATCCCCAGTAGAGATTAAGTATCGGGCTATACAAGAAGCTACTGCAGACCTATATCCTTCCTCCTCATGGACGGAAGAGGTGGATCCCACCTTAAAGACCATATGGTTTGCACACCCATATAGTTCACATGACTTCCTTGATGATACGTTATACTTGGATGAAGCCATCTTAGAGGCCATGTCGGGTCCTAATAGGACTTGGGACAACCTTCATCATAGATCTTGTTTTCTCCCAGAGCTTGAGAGGATTGAACAGGATGCGTTTAGGTCCATCATGAGTGAGATGGTTGGTCATGCCATGGTTTTGTTAGATACAAATGGTGTATATGTTGAAGGAAACATGGGGAATATTCTCCCTACCGTCACAATTGACATCTCTCGAACCCATGGTAAAATTGAAAACGTATATATCGATGTAGATTGTTCACCTGAAGAAATTTATATTTACACCGATCTCTTTAAGGAATTTTGAGATGTATTTGCATGGTTGTATGAAGAGATGCCATGGATCGATCCCAGTATTTTAGAACATGAAACTAAAACTTATATGAATTCTAAGCCGATTCAACAACGACTTAGGGCTGTAAATCCTAGGAAATCTCCCACTATTAAGGTAGAGGTGGGGAAGCTACTTAACGTTGGATTCATATACTCAGTTCCCTTGACTAAATGGGTATCCAATCCCATTCTCGTAGATAAGAAGTAGGGAAATGTCCATGTATGTATGGATTTTAGGGACATGAATAAATCATGTCCTGAAGATAACTTCCCCACTCCCTTTATTGATAAAATTATTGATGAGTTTGCAGGAAGCAGAGTCTTTTCTTTTATGGACGCATTGTCAGGTTACAATCAAATTCAAATTAAACCTGAGGATCAACATAATACAACATTCATTTTTCCTTGGGTTACATTTGCGTACCGAAAAATTCCTTTTGGCCTTAAAAACGTTGGAGCAACTTTTCAACGTTCCATGACCTTCGCTTTCCTAAACCTTAAAAATATAGTCAAAACCTATCTAGAGGATCTCGTTGCTCACTATCACACGAGGATTAATCATCTAACTCACCTTCAACTAGTGTTTGAAATATGTTGCTACTATCGCATTCGACTGAACCCTCACAAATGAATCTTTTCCATTAGGTCTGTCCACCTTTTTGGATTCATATTTTCTAAGCATGGGATCATAGTGGACCCCATGAAGGTTGAGGAAATACTTCGATTGCTTCCCTTGCACATTATTCGACAACTTCAAGATTTACAGGAGAAGGATAACTTCCTGCTTCATTTCATAGCTAAATATTCCAATATAAATAATGGTTTCATGTGTCTCTTGAAAAAGGATACTCCGTTCATATGGGATGAATGATCCCATGAGTCCTTTGATGATCTTAAGAAATCCCCTGTGTCAGCAACTCTACTGAAGCCCCCAAACCACATTAGAGATTTCATGCTTTATGTTATCGCATTTGAAGGGATGATTTGTATGGTTATTTTTCAGGAATATGATGAGCTCCATGAGCACATTATATATTACCTTAGCCAAAATCTAATTGTTCCTTAACTCAAGTACTCTCATGTAGAGACGCTAGCCTTAGTAGTCATGAATGTGGTTCAAATATTACATCACTATATATTACTCTGCAAGACTACCATTGTTGTTGATATCAATCCATTTCAATAATTCCTTACAAGGTGTCCCATAGGGGGGAATAAAATAAATGGATTTTGATTTTGCAGAAGTCTAATCTTGATTTTGCCTCTGTGAAATCCAAGAAATCGCTAGTTTTTGTGAAACTGATGTTAGACTTCCCTAGGAATAATTAGGATATTTTTCACGAAGATTCATTCACTGATGAACAAATATTCCTTATCTCATCTTCAAAACCATGGTATGGAAATATTCTAATCTACCTTCAAACTATGAAGCTTCCCCAACATCTTTCAAGAGATGACCGACGGTGTATATGCCATCAGGCCAAAAACTACTTCATTATCAGCGACATATTGTTTCATCGAGGAGTGGAATTTATTTTGTGTTTTTGTTTGACTCACGAGGAGGCTGAAGTCGTTCTCAATGAATTCCTCAGTGGGGCGTGTGGTGGTCACTTATCCAGGCTTGCGACTTCCCAAAAAATATTGCGAGTTGGTTATTTTTGCTGTCATTTTTTAAAGATTGCGTAGAAGCAGTCAAGAAGTATCACCCTTGTGAGGTGTTCGCTCGTAAGAGGCACTCACACCATGTCCATATTCACCCATTCGTCATCATCGGTCCCTTCACCAAGTGGGGGGTGGACTTCATGGACTGCAACCCATCCTTGGTTGGGGGCCACCATCATATTATTGTGGTCGTGGATTATTTTACTAAATGGGTTGAGGCTATGCCTACCATTAAATTCGATGGTGAGACTACAAAATTTTTCTTATTCAATCAAGTTATAGATCAGTTCAGAATCTCAAAGGATATTGTCCCTGATCATGGAAGTCACTTCTGAAATGAGATTCTGACATATTTAGCATCAAATATGGGGTTTAAACAAGATCATTCGTTGCCCTATTATCCCCAAGAAAATGGAGAAGTAGAAGTCATGAATAAATCTCTAAAAACCATTTTGGAAAAAACTGTAAGGCATAGTAAATCCAACTGGAACATGATGCTTTACCCTGCTCTATGGCCATACCGAACCACAGTAAATACTTCCACTAGTTTCTCACCATTTTAGTTAGTCCATGGAGTGGATTTGATCCTTCCTATTGAATGGGAGATCCATTTTCTTAATTTAGTTGTCGAGATCCTACCTAACATGACTAATCTTGATGAGAAGCATTGAGATATCAATGTAGCCATCGAAGAGAATAAATGACGTGTTAAGGTATAGTATGAAAAGTATGTCCATCCCTGGTAGTACACTGAGGGTGACTTTGTTCTTCTTTATGACCAATTTAAAGAATCGTTGGGGGCGGGAAAATTCAATCCCATGTGGCACCGTCCTTATATCATGAGACGTGTCCTTGAAAAAGGAGTCTATGAGTTAGAAGATTATGAAGGGAATTTTTTGGACGAGACAAGAAATGGGATATACCTTAAAAGGTATTGTGCTTGAGCCCTCAATCTCGGGCGTGACCTTTGTATATTAGTATATGTTAGTGTATATATTTTTCTCTTTATTTTTTTTGTGTTGCCGGCTTAATTATTGAGTTTTCCCTTAGTTGGAATATGTTAAAGGGATCTTCGATGTTCATAGGATTCACGGATGGTGCTAGTCGTCATACTCGAAACATGGCTTCCATCGCTTAGGTTATATATTCACCTGAGGGACAATTGGTGTCTTCAAGAGGCATTTTTCTGGAGCCATCCATGAAAAATGTGGCTAAGTATAGCATCGTTATAGAGCTATTATGTGACACCATTTCACATGGAGTTTGATCTTTAGAAGTTCCCCTGGATTCCCAGTTAGTGGTATGTTAGTTGAACAACACATATCAGATAAGATATCCTACATTACTCTGACGTTTCCTTTGGGTACGAGTTTTGGAATGATATTTTGATTTTATTATTTATAATCATATACCTAGAAGTTCTAATCAAGTATCTAATGCATATGCTAATTACATTTTAGATTGGAATCCCTCACATAACTAAGTAAACAAGACACACATACATTCATCCATTGTAAGATATGAAAGTAAAACCAAAGACCAAAATATTTTTATATTTCATCCTTTAATTCCAAAAAATATGGTGTCATAGTACAAAATTGGGCTTGTGGCCCTAAAAATACATATATGGCTGGTACATCATATAACCATGGAATATAAGCCTAGAGTCCTAGATGTGTGTCATGATAACACACTATAGAATTCACGAGATGTCGAGAGAGTCTCACCCACACATGGGGTACACCCACAATCTCCCTCTACATAGCCTCTAACAGATCTTCCACCTGGACCAAGGAATCATGTGCACCAGATAAGATAATTTTCCCCGCACGTTCTAAAGGAATATCTCTATGTCCTTGCTGACCATATCATCTCCTTGGAACTTCTGCCGATGTTGTGGGTATCCGTCTGGTCGTCGTAGACCTACATCTGTGTAAGAGAAATAAACATTAATATATGATACTATACAAAACACTTGTGTTTTTGTTTTTCATTTATCAAATCAAAAAGCACAAAAAATCAAATATACAAAAATCAAATTCTCACCAATCTCTCCAAAGGTGGATCCTGGTGGTAATGGCATATCACGATCCCCTCAGTAGTTGATCCCCTCATAGGGATAGTCATTAATGGCGATAATCTATCGTTGCCACCAGTGAAAGAACTCATTGTTGTAGGGGGTTGGCACCCTACCACCTACCAAACGCCTCATCACATTGGTCTAATGGGCCATGGAGGGATCTGTAGATCATGTGGAAGAAATTCCACTCTAGGGATAAGAGTTGGAACCCTCTCAAAGAAAAAACAACACAAAATGGATGCAAACTTGAAGTTCCTCATCCTCCCGAATTTGCAGTAAGTCATCTGGCTCTTCATGTTGACAAGTAGTGACGTGCACCAATCATAAACCATGGGTCTCAAGAACTCCATGACATATAACATAAGTGGCATTGATGCTTGATACAATGAGGCCAATCCTAATATATGTGAGTACTAATACGATGATCTTTAGACTTAGATTCTCAATTTCCCTAATAGGGAGTTGGCTCCCCACTTTCTCTATGTCTGCAACGAAGTAGGTGGCGATGTACTCCTCCATATACCTCCCACCTCAAGCCCCTCGGGCCTTGATATTTACCACCTCACCTCGACGAGACAACCTTGTGATAAAGTAGATGTCGTCCACCTCAATTTTCAATGGTTTCCCATCGAGATTGAAGGCCCCAGTCTCCGGATCCGAGTAGTTTATCAATGTCTAGAGAAACCTCACTTGGGCCATCATTCCTTTTATGGCCCAAAATTTATATATCCCACATATTTGAAAATCTTGTTGGGCCCTCACATATCTTTATACTACAACATCAACCTCCTCATGCTCCCTCTCTCTCCATTCAATCACCATCCTGCAAAGGAAATATCAAATTTTGAGTCACATTTTATTAAAAAACTTGTTCACAGAGTGGTACACGAGCTACCATTATAAAAATTGCGTATAGGTCTCCATATACACGTTAAGGCTTCGCTTTTTCCGCATACATGGGGTCGTATACATGGCTCGATGAACTATAGCCTGCGTACACCCTAGTTCTGACTTTACGACCTCCAAAAATAAAAAATTGAAGACTAAAACTAAAACTTAAACCATGGAAATGGAAGAGTACGTGATGAGTAGTTACTTGGTCTCGAAGGTTTCCAATTTCATTGATATTAGCTCCCAGAATCATTGCTCAAAGATCGTGGCTGAAATGGCCTCAAAAGCACTATGTGGGTAAAAAACTCAAATGATATGGTAAAATTTCTTATTTTTACTATTTGTAGAAAGTTTTTACCCACTTTGTATCTTTTTTAACCTATGTTTCCTATTTTTTATACCATTTGAACCAATTTTGTGATGTAAGACCTAGTTTGAAGTAGTTTTGTCCAGGGTTTTATTGATTTCTAGCATTCTTCATCCCATTTGTGCCTTCGACATGTATATACCATCACTGGAATATAGGATAGGTTCTCACCCCACTTTGCATTTTTGCATCGTCCTATGACAATGATTCATATACCCTAGGTACAAGCCCATTTTTTAGTGAAACGAAACCTTCTCACTACCACTAGAAGTGTCGTTATTAAATGGTAGAGACTTACCAAACATGGGTACCCTAGTTAGAAAACTTTTTGAATTTGGTGCCCATGTAGAAGTTACTCCATAAGTCTAAGAGTCCCTTATAGTCCTGGTATGAAATTTCATTTGAGCCTCATTAATTTTACTCAATCTCATTCTAACCCCTTCCTATGGGACTCGCGTCGAGTCTTAGTTAAGCTCTTTTCTGACTCCTTAAAAATGAAAATATTTTCGAGTGAACTTGTCTCTTTCACACTCAATAAATGGATTTGAAAGGACGTTTATTTATGTATAATTTTAACACTTTTATAGACCAAATATACTATTTATGAAAAATGAATACTCTAGTCACCGTGGGATAGAAGAGTTCTCCTTGGTATTGTTTTATACTTTTTCGGGCCTAGGAGACTAAATCTATGAAAAATGACACTTTTCGAGTTAAGTCGTGATTGCATCCCATTATCCTACTTGAATTGTTGAGCCTATTGTTGGCTCCCTCTTTCTCATTATAAGCCTTTTTCTCCAACAATTCTCATCATTAACCAAGCAATGCCTTCCATATATCCTTTGCAACTTAACACCCTTTACCCAAAAAGGAAACATCCCCCTGAGTGTCCATGTACCGCATGCGTTCCCTTGCATTGAGCATAGGCATGTTCCATTGCTTGGAACTAGTTTCTTACCTATGACACTCATTTCCTCTCGTGTATCATAACATTTCATTTACTATGAAAAAATAAAAAAAATAAGGGCAGGAAATGAATATTATCTCCTATCGGAAATAGTCGTTTCGCCTTTTAACAAAGCACAAATTCTTGAGTCCATTTCATCCAAGGTTTAGATTTAGCATGGCCTAATGAAGATGAGATCGTTACTTAGAGTTTACTCCTCCGACTAGTTATTCTTCCAGTCCCTATGTAGAGTTTGTTGATGCCTCCTGCATCACAATTTTTTATACCCTGCTCTTAGGGTTTGAACCCTCCACCATACATACGCTCACGTGATTATTTTAGCTATCAGTCGAGGAAGGATAAATACCGCTTTTCAATGATCGATATTAATTCTATGCTTCCTGGGTTATCCATTCATCTCATGCTCTTGTTCAAAGGAATTCTAAGCATGTGTCGACCATTCCCCATAATTCTTCAATTTTCATGTTGGTCATCTCCTTACAAGTGAATCTCATAATCACATGAATTTGTTGTCCTACCTTGCACCCTGGGCCTACTTTTATCATTGGTAGGTGACCTTGAACCCAACATATGACATCTCTACATTGGTCGTTGACTAGGGGATTTCCCTCGTGTTTGACAATAAAAACTCTATTCACACATTGGGATTCATGTAGTGTCTTGGATTCCATTAGACCCTATTGGTGGTTTCCTCACCTTTGTCGGTAGTTTTCATTATTGGATACTAGGAAGAGGGTCTCTTTCATATGGTGCACACAAGATATGCACATGGTTGTTGGTTCGTGTACATCCTATTCATTCGATTTATTCCTAATCATCAAGATATTTCTTTGTACCTCATGATAGATGATGAGAGATGCCTTAATGATCTCCTTTCATTGGGTCTCATTCCATCGACTTCATCTCATCTATTCTAGAATTGAGATCTAGATTCATAAGAATACCTAGTGTTACACATTATTTTGGTCACTCTGATGATGACCCCATAGGCATGTGTTCAGGCTTCCAAAATAATCTTTCACATGAGGAAAATGGCTGAGTTCTTCCCCTACAAGGCACATTTTTAGAATGACGTTGTAGGCTGACAGTGGTACACAGTGCGAAAATCCTTGATTTCTGTAGCCTTCTCTATTCTTGGCCTGCAGGATTTTTGCATGTTTCTATATAGGCAGGGTGTGACAGTGCTTGAAGCTAAGAAAAGGAAGAAGTTTCATGAAGTTTCTAGAAGGATAATCTTCTATAATGTGAAGTGGTGTCCGTATGGTTGTGATCTTACTGGATTTTCCGATTTGGTGGGATCATCCTCATCCTAGTAACCACTTCATATTCTCCTATATAATAATGGATTTCTCATGGAAAAGTTTAAGCAAGGTCAAGCAAGATTGCGCAAAGAATAGGCTGAATATTGTGTGAAGAATCCTAATACAATTGATGCTTGAGGCCTCCATTTGTCCATCAAGCTTTGTGGATTATCTTCATGCAAATTCAGAGCAAGTGTATGTGTGTGTTGGAACAAAGGACCATTGAAAGGGAACTTGCGACATCAAGGCACTTTGGTTGTATCTTCCACTTTTAATTAATATGATATAGTGGCATGTTTCTTTCCCATAAAATAATTAGTGTTTTATTACATGACTCCTTGATCATGTGTTTAGGTTTCCATTGAATCTACAATTGTTGCTTTCACTTTGGTTGGTTTGTGTCATTGCAGATATGATCTCAAAAGAGCACCGAAGCGAAGTAGGGACAACGGAGATATAGGGAAGCGATATATAAAGGTATGTCACTGTTACAACTCAAAATTACTCACTTTAATAGTGTCACAAGTGTCGTCATTACAAGTGTGGTAAGTGTCGCATATTGTTAGCAAGTGTCGCATCTTGATCACAAGTGTCGCTAGTGTCGCAAACATAATACTACCATATTTCCTATGTCGTGCCTCTAACGACATCATAAGGACACTTAAGACACCTCAAAGACTAGTTTTGAAGAAGAGAAACCAGTTGACAGGGAGTACAAGCCTTTTTCCACTGGAATAACCACTCAAAAATGGATTTTGGAGAGGAGCACTCCCCTACCCACTGTTAGGGAGTGATAGCACTCCCTGATCCTGTTTGGGGGAGCGTTTGAGCGCTATGTGCACCCTTTTGGGGGAGTGATACCTTTTCTGAGGGGATTTTTGGTTTGTTGAGCTAAAACAGGGAAGAATCCCCTCAATTTATGAAGGTGGTTGGATTCGAATAGAATGTCAAGGCATGATCTTAGGGAAGATCCTCAACTGAAGGAGAAGAATCTTCAACTTATCCCAAATATCGCTCAAGTGGTTGGGCCTCTCCAAGGTTATATAAGGAGGCCTCCTCATGGTGAAAGGAGGTGGAGACTAGAGATTGATACCAAACTTATGATCCTATAAGTGGTATTGACAGAAAAGAATGGAGATATGAAAGTTATGATCTCATGAGTGAGATGTCATCAAAGAAATCAGTGTAGATTACTTGAGCAAAGGGGTTGGACAAAGAGAACTGGAATAAGCTGCTACACCTTCATCAAAGGATTGTAAGTACTTTTACCCATTCTCATCAATATATCAATGCTTGGCCTATTTCTTTCAAACTTATGTTTGTTCCACATGAGTTTGTCTTCAGTATATAGAACTATATTTGAGTTAATCTCAGTAGAATAGGAAGTCCATTGTATCTTTGTTTGTTCTATAGGACCTATTAGGGAGCTTAGGATTGAAGCTCAGCCTAGACATTGCAAGGACAAACGTCGTTAATAAGGTACACATATTTATTCTTCTCCTTTGTATGTTAGCTTGATTAGATCTAAAAGGATGTCATTGTCCATGTTAAGCACTTTTTTGTCTTGGCCTTAGGAGTCTAGAGACCAAGAGGGAATCCGCTTGTCCGCAGGAGGATTCACCTGTAACAGTCACACACTCCTTCTTTGGTGATAAATTCAATGGTAGCAACCTAGGGAAAGTGTCATGTCCTATCTTATTTTGTTCTAGATCCAGGTGGATCTAGGGAGATTAGTTTATGTCCACACTCACCGATTTATCCAATAACAAAATTGGCGACTCCACTGGGGATATGACTTGATTGTTGTTTTTTGTTGGCCATTTTCTCTTTACCTATTCTTGTCACTTGAAATCAGTCTCTAAGTCTGTGGGAGATCCATTCAGACTCTCTGGATTTAAATATCCAATTAGATCCTTTGCCCTTTTCTCAAAATTTATTGACTTACAAACACCTCCGCACTGTACCTTATACATAGCCTGCATAAACTTCCAATTTCCGCACCCTTGTTGTTTGCTTCATTGCGGGATTTTCGCACCCTATCTATTTCTGGCCTGCAGAAACTCTTGATTTCCGCATTGTGATATAATATTATCCTGCGGTAGCGTCTGTGAATTTTTTTGAGTTGGTTCTTAGCCTCTGTTGATGCCCAGTTTTTTCTTTAACCAACTGGAAAGGATTTTTAATACCAACATATGAATTTTTTATAAACATTTGACTTGTTGTTGATTGGTTTTCGGAGATCAAACACCTTTCTTAGTCATTTTCCATTTTTGTTTTTTTATTTTTAACAACAAGGGTATAATCTCTGATCTTGTATCTGAGTGCTTGTTCGATTAAAAATCTTGGATTGGATTTGAAGTTTTGGATTAAGTACGCATTATGGATTTCTTGATGGTTGAGAGGTGATTTCTTCATTCGCATTTGAGGAAATAATTTCTCGTCATTTTTTATTTTTTGTCTTCATTAAAAGTTCAATTTGGGTGCTCGTTGAAGGTATAGATTTTGTTGGATTTCTTGTCTTTTCTCTGCCATGCCCTTGGTCTGATCTTAGAAAGGAAGAATTTGAAGTTATCCATTCTTTTGAATAAGCATACATAAGAAAATTTATTACATTTAAGAGAAGAGAACATTGAACAACCTCATTGTTTATTGGTTGTTTGAAATTGTGTTCATTTAAAGAAAAAGGAAGTATATTTTGTAGTTTACATTATTTCAGAAACACCTTCTCCCTGTTGTAGATAGAATTCATTGAACGAAAATTTCCATCATTCATTTCTATTTGCATATTTTTGGGTCAAGGTATTACACAACATCAGTTTCATTCCCGTCTCCCTCTTGAGTAACAACAATCTTTAAAAATATTGTGAAAATCTAAAACTTAACTAGTAATTTTTTCTAGGGATTTTTTACACCAACATTAGATAGGCTAGAGATTTGGAATAGGCAGTGAGAAACACTCTCCAAAGCACAAAACACACAATAGAATCTTATGATAGGGAGTGTAAAATTCCATTTGCAACATTTTGTCCTGGGAAGCCCTTCTCACACAAGGGTCAAACCTGAGGTCGCATTGAGATCGACAGAGTTACTCACCCTGCTTTGTTGATCTCAGTGTAGATATTGTGCCTATTATGGGGGTCACTTGAAGGTATACCCACAATGATGAGTGGAAGCCTCTCAAGTTTATTTCAGGCTAGATATCCTTCCCTTGCGCTTGGATCGGACTGTCGACTATCTCCCCAGGTATCATTGTTGTTTTTGGTAGCCTTAGTTGCCTATATGCTTAGGGTCTTACACAAGGTGACTGTGGAGGGGCAATTATTCACGGTACCTGGAATTGACGTTGGCCAGACTCACTCGGGATCCTTGGAGGGTATACCGACGATTATGTGTGGGAGATTGCACCAGGGTGTAAGTCTGTTAAGTAGGTCATCAATGTAACTTTTCCACCCTATCCCAACCCCTTCTTGTCTTGACTTAGCGACGTTGGATTTCATCACCAACTAGTGATTTTAGAACAAGAAGGTTTTGTTTGCTTGGTTTTGATTCCTTTATTCTACTAGTGAGTGTTGTTTGTTTACATAGTTGGCCATAGATTTTTTTCGTAAAAATTTTCAGTTCGGCCAACATTGACCCTCCACATCATTCACGTAGGATGCAAGGACTACCTCTAGAAGATTCAAAAGTTTCCCAAACCTTTCTCCCTAATCCACCATAGGACTCTCCTCAACAGAGTGAGATCTAGGACCACATACCTTCACAAGCAGAGAGAACTGACTCTTTAGAAAGTTTTCAAATCGTTTCTAATTCTTTGGACGCTTTCCACTTACCTCTTGGTTACGAGAGATGTATTCTCCGACTAAACTCGTCCAGATAACTTTTTGTTGACACTTCTAGAATACCAACTGGAATCCTTACTGGCCTTGAAAACGAGGATCGTTTTTGTACCACTGACATATCTCTAACTCCGACTTCTAGACAGAACCCTCCCAGCTCATAGGCAGAAGCTGAGATACTTGTCGTTTCTGAACCACCTGAAACATATACTACATTTACGATACCTTTAGATCATTTTAACAATACAACTTGTTATTTCTTCATTGGTTCAAAGGTTGGTCCTAGCTCAACTATTCTTCTTCAATAGGCCCATTCCACAATGGTCCCAAACACTACGATTATCCCCACCAAGAACATGGTGGCTAGCCAACCTCCTATTGGTACACCACGTTTGTCTAGACAAACCCCGTCACTCCCTCTTGGGTATAATGCCTTGAATGCTTCTATCCCCATTCCTACCCAAGTTCCATCCGGAGCTTCTGGAGTCTTTACTCCTCCTGGGTATAATGCTGCTTCCGGTTCTATTCTGACACCATCCCGGTTCCTCTTCGGAGGGTCTTATCCACCTTTTATAGGAGGATTCAAACCCAGTGGCTCTACCACCTCTGGAATTTATACTCCATTATTCCCTTATGGTTATCATATTCCTATTGGGGGATAGTATAACCCAGGGGAGAAAACTAAATTTGGAGGTCAAACCAAAATTGGGGCATCATCCTCACTTAGAGGACAACCCCCACTCGGAGGATATAATCCACAATGTGGACAGAAAATCTCCGGATCACTAGCCCAGTATTGGAATCTTCTTATTCAAGGAAATCCAAAATCATCTAGGGGGAAACAACCTCAGATTAGCTCTTTTATACCCCCTAGTTCGGGCCAGTCATACTTCGGTTCTTCCAATCCCATTTGGGGTTCGAACATTCAATATAGTGTCCCTCCCCAAGGGAACATCTCCAATCAGTACAACCCTATGGGCTACATTCCTCTACACACACATCCAAATCTGTTAGGACCTTCGCCTCACATACAGACTGCTTATGGTCCTACTGGTATACTGACGAGACTCTCTCCCCAAAGTCACCAGTATCCTCCTATGAATAGACAATTACCATTTTTAGCCACTTTGGATCTAACTGATTTGTCTAGAATCTTGAATGATCCTATCCTACATTCTCCCCATTCACCCGTTATACCAGCCAAATTACCGTCTGACATCCCAAAATTTGACGATAAACCAGGAGAGGATCCAAAAAACCATGCCATGACTTTCCACCTTTGGTGTTCATCCAACTCTTTGATGGATAATTCCATTCGGTTACGACTCTTCCAACAAACTCTCACAGGTTCGGCTGCAAAGTGGTATATAGAACTACCACGAGGTTTCTTCACTGACTTTAATACCCTAGCCATGGATTTCCTTACACACTACCAATTACCGATCCGTTATGAAACAGGAACCAAGATCCTGAGTTCCTTAAAAAAAACTAAGGCCACTCACATCTATGATCACATTCATGAGTGGAGACGAAGACGACGTTTGATCAAACTCGATCTTCCAGATCAGTTATTGGCAGAGTGGTTCATGAAATCATTCGTGAATGAGATCTCTCATGATATTTCCATGGGTGGATTTGTCACCGAAGAACAGGCCATCAGTCACTCTTAGTACCTCGATCTCATTTATTCACAAACGAGTACTCTTTACGACTTACTCCCTGATGCACCTCGTCCTTCTACTACCGCTACTTCAACTACCCTTGTTTCTTCTCATGCAGTTGATGGTGTGATTGACACTTTCCATGCTCAACCTCAAAATACGTAAGCCTCTCCCACAAACCCCAAGTCTAATGCTTCTAATGTTCAAAATGCTCCATCTCCTACTCCTCCCACCGAAAAAACCTCTGAGGTTAACTTTGTTCATTCTACCCCTGCTGGAAAAAATAAGTCTAAAAAAGGGAAGGGTAAGAATAAGGAGGATAAAAATAAGTTGCAGTCTGAGAAAGACAAAACCCAACCTGCTAATGATAAGGATAAGCGCAAACCCCGATACCCTTTCCTTATCTGTGGTGACAATCACTATACAAAAGATTGTCCAAGACGGCCCAAGGTTACTAAGTTCCTCCAAGGGACCACGAAACCTCCCACCCCTGTCGTTTTGTCTCAACCTTTCCCTTATCAACAACAGTCCCAATTGGTCATCCATGACCAACCCTCTCCCTCCACTACTTTTTATGTACTCATGTGTACTGGTGATTCTAGAAAGAATGATGTTACACTGACCACTCGAGCCAAAGATTATTCTTCCTCAAAGGAGAAGGTTGATGATATACCACCTTCATTGGTTCAACAAAATCCTTCAACTTCACCTCCCAACGATCCTCTTCATCTCGAACGACTGAATATTTCCATGAACATCTGTAGGATTGTTATTGATGAGGGTGCCTCCATGTGTGTAATGTCTATTTCCTATTTGAAATCCATTGGCTCTCCTCCTCTTACTGAATCACATAACACGCTTAAAGCCTTCAATGTCTATGGCTTTAAACCCTACGGTGTACTTCCTTCGTTGTCTATTACGTTGGAAGGAAAATCGGTCAACGTTGAAGTTGAGGTGTTTTATGCACCTCTCGATTATAACCTCTTACTTGGCCATAGATGAATTGATGTGATGCGCGTCATTGTGTCCACCCTTTTCTGCATTTTACATTTTCCACATCAGGGAAAGGTCATCACTGTCGACCAGCTAGCCTTTTTCAACTCTGACACCCGTACTAGAAACATACCTTTTATCATGAAGACACCGTTGGGTATGATAACATCAGTGTGGGCCTACTTAAAGATTCGACTTTAATGGGTACGTTCCCAATCCCACCTCCCGATGCTCCACCTCCTTTGGTTGCCTTGATTAACATGATTTCCACCTCTGTTTGCAAAACTCACACATATTTTGACCCATGGGTAGTACCCAAACCTGGTGATTATCCTCGCTATGACAACCAAATTCCTTTAAGTCCAGTTGAATCCACCTATCAAGCCATTCAATCGGAAACCCCTTCTACTCTCTCTCTCTCTCGGTGATTCATCTCCTGACCCATTCCACATTATTTTTCCCATGGATGAGATGATTATGTTGGTTATGTCGATGGAAGATACCCCTTGGGATGATGAACACCATCATTCCATTATCTTCCTCAAGAAACACACCATTGAGAGTTACCAACGGATCACGACTCCGTCGACTATTGCTGTCATTTCCTTTGTTCCCGAGTCGTCACACGACGTGTTATATGAAGGGAACTTAAGTAATATTTTTCCCACCATCCCCCTCGACATATCCATTAAACCTGGAGTTGTTGAAAATATTCACATCGGAGCTTTGTGCTCCATTGATGAGGTCGACGCATATAAATCACTTTTCCAAGAGTTTCGTGACATCTTTGCTTGGAGCTATGAAGAAATGTCGGGTATTGACTCTGATATTGTTGTACACGAAATTAAGATGTACCCGGGTGCTAGACCCATCCGGCAAAGACTTTGTCCGATCCACCCTTGTAAAGCAGCTGCTATTAAGCTTGAAGTCAAAAAAATTCTTAAAGTTAGATTTATTTATCTTGTGGCTTTAACTGATTGGGTATCCAATCTCGTTCCGGTTAACAAGAAACAAGGTACGATCTGTGTCTGCGTCGATTATAGGGATATAAATCAAGATTGTCCTAAGGACAACTTTCCCACCCCCTTCATTGACTAGATCGTCGATGATTGCGACGGGAGTGAAATATTCTCTTTAATGCATGGTTTCTCCAGCTATAATCAAATCAAAATCTTGCCTGCGGAACAACACAAAACTGCTTTTATTTGTCTTTGGGGCACCTTTGCCTACCGGAAACTACCCTTCGGTTTAAAGAACACCGGTGTGAATTTTCAACGTGCCATGTCTTATGATTTTCATGATATTAAGAATATTGTACAGCCATATCTAGATGACCTACCAGCTCATTCCATGCATCGTAGTGACCATCCGACACACCTCCAAGTCATTTTCCTTCGTTGTCGGTTCTATCGTATACGCTTAAACCCACACAAATTCGTTTTCTGTGTGGAGTCCGACCGACTTCTAGGTTTTATCATGTCACACCAGGGGATCAGAGTTGATCCTTTGAAGGTTGAGGCGATCCTCAATCTCCCTCCTCCTTCTTCACTTCGCCAGCTTCAAAGTTTGCAAGGGAAGGCAAACTTTTTATGTCGTTTCATCATGAACTATGCTCAATTAACGCTCAGATTTACTCGACTACTCAAGAAAGGTTCTAAATTCATATGGGATTCCACTGCCAACAAAGCTTTCAAAGCTTTGAAACTGACTTTAACCCGTAGCCCATTACTTTTTGCACCCGATTATAGTCAAGATTACTTCCTTTATCTCATTGCTTCGGACTCTACGATCGCCATGGTTCTAGTCCAAGAATATGATTCACATGACGAACATGTCATTTATTATTTGAGTCAGAGTCTCACGACTACCAAAGCCAAATACTTACATGTTGAAAAACTAGCCTTGCAGCTGTTCAAGTTGTCCAATGTTTACGTCACTATATATTATTACGCAAGACCACTATAATTTCTGATTGCAACCCCATGCAACACATTCTTACACGCCAATTGCTAGGGGGAAAATACTCCAAATGGATAGTAATTCTCCAGGAGTTTGACTTAGAATTCGAACGTGCTAAGTCTAAGAAATCCTTGGTGTTTGTTGAACTGATATGTGACCTTCCCTACACTGAGACAGAGAATGTAGCATAGGATTATTTACCTGGCATATCCCTTTTTCTAATTAATTATGATGACCTTTGGTATGGAGATATCATTATCTATCTCCAAACTTAGACTTTCTGGCCCGATTTGTCTAGCACTGACCGTCGTCGCATACGTTACCAAGCCCGTTAGTACATTATCCTCAGTGACACTCTTTATCTCTGTGGGGTTGACTTCGTTTTTTGACGATGTCTCACCTATGATGAAGCTGAGAAAGCTTTGAATGACTGCCACTCTAGAGCATGTGGTGGTCACATGTCTGGGTATGCTACTGCCCAAAATATCTAAAAAGAAGGGTATTTTTGGCCTTCTTTATTCAAAGACTGTATTATTGTCGTCCAAAAATGCCATGCTTTCCAAACATACAACAACAAGATAAGATCGCATTCTCCTCCTTTACACCCTGTAGTTTTCGTTGGACCTTTCACTTAATGGGGCATTGATTTCATGACCTGTAACTCTCACTTGGCTTGGGGGCATGGATACATTATTATAGCTGTGGATTATTTCACAAAATGGGCCAAGTTGATGCCCGCATTCGACAATACTGGGAAAAATGCAACCCTTTTCATATTTAATCATATTATTACTCGATTCGAGATCCCGCAAGCTATCGTTACTGATCACGATATCCATTTTCAAAACTTTATGATGTCTGAACTTACCAACAAGTTGGGTCTTCGGTATGAAAAATCAACCCCCTACTATCCATAGGCCAACGACCAAGTTGAAGCAATAAATAAAATCCTTTTCACTATGCTTTGTTGAATAATAGGAATCCATAAGACCACTTGGCACATTATGTTGTTTTCGACATTATGGGTCTATCGGATGTTTTTGAAGTATGCTACGGGATTTACCCCCTTTCAACTAGTCTACGACATTGAATCCGTTCTCTCGATTGAATGTGAAATACCATCTTTGAAGCTAGCCATTGAACTTCTCCCGAGAACCTCTGCTAAAGAGGAACGTCTATTGTATCTTGTGCAATTAGATGAGACCCATATTTATGCCACCCTAGTTATTGAAACCGAGAAGAAATGCATAAAAGTCCAATATGACAAGCATGTAAAGCCGTGTGTTTTCTCTGAGGGAGATCTAGTTCTCCTCTATGAACAAGATCGTGATCTTCTAGGAGCCGAAAAATTTGAATCTATGTGGTATGGTCCATATATCGTCAAACGAGTGTTAGAGAAGGGAGATGACGAGTTAGTAGATTATGATGGAATTCCTTTGAGTGAACACAGAAATGGGCTTTACTTGAAGAAGTATTATGTTTAGACTGTCTCTGCATGAGTGCTTGTACTTTTACTGTACCATAATCTTGTGTGTTACTTTTGTGTGTTTTTCATTATTTGGTTTCGACCCCCAACTGCTTACCTTGTGTTGTGCTTTGTTTCTAGATGTCGACATCTTCTCTACCCTATATTGGATTCGCCGATGGTGTTATCCATAGTACTCAGAACCTAGCTTCCGCTACTTGGGAAATCTATGCACCCACCAACAACCTTATCAGTTTACAAGGTGTTTGCCTTGGTCATGCAACCAATAATATCGCAGAATATAGCACAATCATTGAATTATTGGCTGATGCTATCTCACTTGGGTTTCGTCACTTCATTGTATGACTTGATTCACATCTAGTAGTGCTCCAGTTAATTAATGTCTACACTATCTGAAGTCCTACTTTGTTACAGGTATATCTATGAATTTGTCTCTTGGAACGTTATTTTGATTATATTGAATATCAACACATTCCTAAATGTCTAAATACATTAACTAATGCTCTAGCTAATTATTTGTTAGACAAACATTTGAGACATTTATAAATCCAATCACACATTACACATTGTATATAAAAGCAGAGTAAGTTGGTCGAAGCCTCATGTATATATATAGTGAAAATGTTTTACAAAAAGTGTTTTCCATCCAAGGACCAAAATATCAAAATATAGAGCCCATGGTTCCTACAAAATAGCATCATGGATGTCGCTCGTGATAGCACACTACTGCCCGTGCTACCTGGCGAAGTAACCGAATAAGTGAGCTAGACACGCCTACAATATGGCATTCATAATGCCTCGGGACCTCCTCGATCGACATGTCGGGGATGCCTACCATCAAGACTTCTAAGTTCTGCTCCATCACCTCATAGTCATCAACATCCCACCCTGCTACCACACATGCCTCTCCTCACCTCTAAATCAGAGATGTGCCCAAAGGTTGACATGGCCCTACATCTGCATAGTCAAAAGTCTCGGATTAGTCTTTAGATCGAAAACACAAAAACATCTAATATCCTAAAAACTACAAAACACTATAAAGAACAAAATGTCTTTATTACCTAGATCTCCCCACTGAAATCCCTCAGGGAGAGACAAGTCGGGATCACCCTGAAAATCTAGGCTGACATATGCATAATCATCAATCATCAAGATTTGGGGCCTTAACCAGTCAAAAAATTCATCATTGTACTTGATAATAGGGCCCGCTATGTGCCGAGCCATAAGGTCTCACCACTATTTCATTCTTGGGTCTCGTGGGGCTAGTATTCCCCACTCTACCTATAGCCGCAAATGAGGGACTCTTTTTAAGAAGAAAGACACGAAAATGGACCCATACCCAAACTGATTTAAGTCTCCTCTCTTGCTTTTAGTGAGTTGTGTCTTCATACTGCGGAGCACACCGTCACACCAATTGAATACTTGAGGTTCCATACATTCAATGACATATTGAAAGTAACTCTGGAGCGCCATGTGAAGCGATGCGCTTCCTGCCATCCATGCAATGGTAAAGAGGATGGTTCTAAGAGTCATATCCCGCACACCTCAGATAGCCACTTTACCTTTACGCCTTTCGGCATCTGGTTCATAGTGCCGACGGATATACTCACTCATCGGAAAACCACCACCTCGACCCCCTATCAAAGTCACACATGGCCCACGACGGTGTTGGAGTTACTTCACACACACCTAGGATTTATTTTTCCTAAGGTTATTCCTTGTTTATTAGTCATAATTAGTCATTATCTAGTCTCCTATATTTTAGGGGAGAATATTCCACCTAGAGAATATTCTCTTTCAGTTGATACTTCAGTTTGACTAGTTCATTTGAGTTTAGATGTTGCATTGGTTTTGTCACCATGCAACATTGGGATCATCACCAACTCACTACTCTTTGTTCAGTCAGTTAACTGAAGACTAGTTGACTAGTTAACTCAGCTAGGTGGCAGTTCACTCCCGTAACTGCCTAAGAGACTAGACTAGGTGGCAGTCTACTCTTGTAACTATTGGTGTGTGTTTAGATCAATCTAGACCACCACTATGGCTCATTAGTTACTCATTTATCCTATATATATTGTAAATTATTCACTCTTTGAGTGTGGAAATGGTTAATGAGAATTCTTTCTATTCTTTCTCTCCTTCTTCTTCTTTTTCCAATTCTCTCTGCAAATGTGTGTATCATTGTTTAGCTAGATCTATTTTGTGCAAGTTCAACACATTTACATGGTATCAGAGCTGATGGATTACTAAGAAAAATCTATACCAAAGTTTTTTGCAGGTACAAAAGATTGAAGAAAACAAAAAGATGGATTATTGGCCGGAAATACTTCTCATGCCTCACAACTATTTGGAATGGAAGCCAAAAAAATTTCTTCTGCTAAGATGCAAAGGCTTATACCAAATAACCATGGAAATGGAAGTAGAGCCTGATTCTGTCGATGAGAAAAATGACTTTCTCAATAGA
>ML783237.1:474080-514793 GCA_009831015.1 Picea engelmannii | reverse complement strand
TTTGTATTTGGGTACCTAACATGGCCTCGTAGCTGGGACCCATTCTTTATTTTCACCATAGTGATGTTCAAGGGGGGTGTTGGAGTTACTTCACACACACCTAGGATTTATTTTTCCTAAGGTTATTCCTTGTTTATTAGTCACAATTAGTCATTATCCCGTCTCCTATATTTGAGGGGAGAACATTCCACCTAGAGAATATTCTCTTTCAGTTGACACTTCAGTTTGACTAGTTGAGTTGAGTTTAGATGTTGCATTGGTTTTGTCACCATGCAACATTGGGATCATCACCAAATCACTACTCTTTTTTCAGTCAGTTAACTGAAGACTAGTTGACTAGTTAACTCAGCTATGTGGCAATCCACTCCCGTAACTGCCTGAGAGACTAGACTAGGTGGCAGTTTACTCTTGTAACTGTTGGTGTGTGTCCAGATCAATCTAGACCACCACTATGGCTCATTAGTTACTCATTTATCCTATATATATTGTAAATTATTCACTCTTTGAGTGTGGAAATGGTTAATGATAATTCTTTCTATTCTTTCTCTCCTTCTTCTTCTTTTTCCAAGTCTCTCTGCAAATGTGTGTATCATTGTTTAGCTAGATCTATTTTGTGCAGGTTCAACACATTTACAGACGGAATAGCCCCATTAGAAAGTAAATATCCTCAATGTCCAAGGAAAGGACATGAAAACCCACGTGAAATACTTGTTGTTCTGCGTCCCACATATGGACTAAGTACTCTAATAGTCTTCGTTGGGCTCTCATGCCCTAGATTTTGAAAAAATTCAATAGGCCACATTGTCAAAGAGCATCAATAGTTCCTGGATCATTCAAAGCCATAGATTTGTCATCTTCATTCTCACGTTCTCTCCATTCCAACATTTTTGTGATCAAACACCTGCATGGATTCAATAAGAGAGGACAATTAGCACCTTTATCCAACCTTTTTTGGAATTCTTTTTGGTTCGATGCTTGCTTTTCTCTTTTGGTTTTCGGCCACTGCAACTAAGCTTCAGTTACAGTGCGGGATTTCCACAGGTGATCCATTGGGAACCTATGGATATCCTTGATTTCCGCAGGGCCTGATATTGGCCACCTACAGTGACCCTAGTGCATGCCTACCGGCCCAAAAATCACCCAAAAAATCATTTTTTGACCACCCAAAACAAATATTAAACCATTGAAAAGGAAGAAGATGAAGAACTTACTGTTTTCACGAAAATCATTCGTCGATTGATCTCCTATGCTCCTCACAATCGACCATCTAAGTAAGGGGTGAAAACGAGGTTTTTAGACAAGTTCTTGACCAAATACAAATGAAATGGTAAAAAAGAACTCTTACTCTTATTTATTTCATTTTTTACCTTTTTTTTTATAATATTTTATATTATATAAATGTGTTTGGTTATAAACCCTCAAAACTAATAGTCTCGTGAGTGTCTTGTTTCTTGCAAGAAGAATAATAGAGTCTTAATTAACAGAGTATGGATCTTTGTTCCATAATATTTTTTCTCTTTGTTACGCATATCGATACTTTTTAGGGTTTTTTTAGTAAAACCTCAAGTTCACTCTTTGTTCATTCTCGTGCTCAAAAATTTATGAGAAAGAAACCGAGTATACTTTTGTCATCCTTTCGTACTCTTCTTGGTAACACGAAAAGCGACATACATGGAGTATCATTTAATCTCTTTTCACACTCCATAAAAATGAAAATATTTCTGAGCGACCTTGTTCTGTTCATGCTCATAAAAGTATTTGAACAAAATGTTTGATGCGCGATAGTTTATCACTTTTTCGGTCCTGCCGAACTATTTTACGAAAAAAGAACTGAGAGAGTTCTCTTTAAAGTGTTTTTCAGACTCTATAAACATGAAAAACTTTCGAGTTTTCTATCTTTGGACTCGTTAAACAAACATCGAAAGACCCACATGGGAATGAAGCACTCCTTCTTAGGGTTCGTTAAAAATACTCTGAGGGACTCATCCGAAGGATGAGCTTATATCAACAAGCATATGTTATCCTCCTCAAGATTGCGTAAAAATAAAGAGGTACTCACCAGAAATGGTGGGGGGGAATTTTGGAAAGAGATGTGTTTTTGTACCTGTGTTAATGGAAGTACTAGTCTCTCTTGAACATGACACCGCCTTCGTCATTTGAATCTGGGTTGGGAAATCCATTTGTCTCTCATCTGGACTTCTTCAAATTCATATCTCAGGTCGTCTTTGAGTTAATGCTTCCAAGACTAGTGTCGTGTCATTCATATGTTCAAGAGAAGTCCAAACAAAACCTCCCTCGAGTCGGCCATCTGCATTGTCATTTCTTACCATGTCGGTCTTCCCTATGTTAGTTTCAATTCATTTTCATACTTTGATATACCCTTAATATTTTACTTAGTTCATGTCACTGATGGGGGATACATCAAGGCCCTCCTGTAATGAGTATTTTTCCTGTTGAATTCAACTCACCATCTGGGAACAAGACTTAGAAATCGTTTAGTACCTTAGAGCCTGCATGCCTCAATGGCAAGTTTCTTCACCCTTGACAATGGATTCACATCATTGGTCCCTGATAGATAGATTTCATCGAGTGTTCGACTTCAACTCATTTATTTACATTTGTTGGATTGTACTAAGGTACCTTGGGAGTCATTGACATCAATGGTGATTTTCCTCGTACTTGTTAACGGTTTTCATCAATGACTGGTAATCAAGTGGTTTCTACCATGTTCGACTTCAACACCTGTAATCACATGGTTATATTCGTACTTACGAACAACGGGATTGAAGACCTTGGATCTTATCTTTTTGGCCCAGGCTGCAATGGAGTATTTATGATTTGAATTGACACACAAATCCACTTTGTATGTCTCGTGGCTGTGTATGAATTTACACTTTCTAATACATAGATCCATGGTATATTTCTAGTGGCTATGTAGAATCTTGATGACATGGATCCATGGTGTATAATTGGTGGCCATGACTTGCATTTATGATTTCAATCATTTGTAATCTGAGCATGGGAATGCCTACCTCAGAAATGGTATAATTCTATGCAGATGCTTGATTATTTGTAAGTTCCCGATTGATGCGCTCCTTGTTCCCAACACACACACGCATTTTACAAAGTATTTCGGCTGTCACATGTTCCAGCCTCATACTTTGGAAGGCATTTTGTTACACATTATTTTGGTCACTCTGATGATGATCCCATAAGCATGTGTTCAGGCTTCCAAAACAATCTTTCACATGAGGAAAATGGTTGAGTTCTTCCCCTACAAGGCACATTTTTAGAATGACACTGCAGGTTGACAGTGGTACACAGTGCGTAAATACTTGATTTCCGCAGGCTGCTCTATTCCTGGCCTGTGAGATTTCCGCATGCTTCTATATAGGCAGGGTGCGGTGGTGCTTGAATCTAAGAAAATGAAGAAGTTTATAGAAGTTTCTAGAAGGAGAATCTTCTAGAATGTGAAGTGATGTATGTATGATTGTGATCTTATTGTCTTTTTTGATTTGGTGGGATCATTCTCATCCTAGTAACCACTTCATCTTATCCTATATAATAATGGATTTCTCATGGAAAAGTATACGAAAGGTCAAGCAATATTGAGAAAATAATAGGCTGAAGATTGTGTGAAGAATCCTGATACAATTGATGCTTGAGGCCTCCATTTTTCCATCAATCTTTGTAGATTATCTTCATGCAAATTCGGAGCAAGTGTATGTGTGTGTTGGAACAAAGGACCACCGAAAGGGAACTTGCGACATCAAGGCACTTTGGTTGTATCTTCCACTTTTATTTAATATGATATAGTGGCATGTTTCTTTCCCATAAAATCATTAGTGTTTTATTACATGACTCCTTGATCACGTGTTTAGGTTTCCATTGAATCTACAATTGTTTCTTTCACTTTGGTTGGTTTGTGTCATTGCAGATTTGATCTCACAAGAGCACCGAAGCGAAGCAAGGACAACGGAGATATAGGAAAGTGATATATGAAGGTATGTCACACACTCCTTGTTTGGTGATAAATTCAATGGTAGCAACCTAGGGAAAGCGTCATGTCCTGTCTTGTTTTGTTCTAGATCCAGGTGGATCTAGGGAGATTAGTTTATGTCCGCATTCACCGATTTATCCAATAACACTAGAGGCTTGCATTCATCAGTGGAGGGTTCTCCTGCCATTAGCAGTTGGGAATACATCAATGTCCCATTATCGATGGATTCTTCAATTGTTTTACCTCAACACCTTTATTTACACTCGTTGAATGTACTCGGTGCCTTGACACCTACTTTAATTATTGGTGGGTTGTCTCTCATTTGTTAACAGTATACCTCAAATACTGGAAATCAAACTAAGACTCATTGTGTTTGACTTCAACTCATGCATTCACATGATGTAGACTCACACCTTCGATGGATAGTGTATATGACCTCTAGTTCACAGTAGAAGCATCCCATATCTGTTGTTGTTTTTCATCGTACTAGTACCTATATGACTTTAGTGATCATGGAAGATAAGATTGTACTGTAATGTATACATATATATTCAACTGATTTTGAGACTGGACTCCATTGTGTTTTGTTCGTGAATATGATCACCAATGGCATATGCCTACTTTGTATTTCCTATTCATGGCCATGAACAACTATTTGTTATATATCCACATGGATCTGAGTGTAATCCATATTGGTAGCCATGTGTATAGGTTCAATATGAATTGAAATATTCTCATGCATGACTAGTTCTTCTCACTGGGTCCTCACTACTCCACTTCTGGGAATTATAATGTATTTCGTCCATCGTGATTGCTCCTCTAACCTCACACATTAGGGGACATATGTTATAGAAATTTTTCCACTCCATGCATCTTTCTTTGATGGCCTTCCCTTTCCCTCTAAAAACTCAAATCCTCCATTTTGTTCATTCCAGAGTAAAAATTTCAATATTTTGTACATATATGCAAGCCATAGTTAGAAAACTCACATATATGAAGGTTGCTCCATTACAACCCACATACATCGGGTTTGTGCTAAAAAATAAAAAAATATGTCGAGTTTACATGCCATGTCACGAGATCCATGATCCTTAACCTTCCATATACTGGAAACGCTTAGACCTGAACCTTGAAGTCCATTTGGAGGCTATAAATTGAGCCATATACAAGCCTTTAATTCATTCGCGATTGAAAGAAAAGACAGTCTAGAGAAATTTCACTTTATATTGAATCTCCATCCCTTTGTCCTTGAAAGTATGAACTTATTTTGTTCAACCCCCAAGCTCTTCCTATCTTGAGAAGGAGAAACCCAATTACTCCTACTACTTGTGAGCTTTCCTTTGTGGAGGATCAAAGTGGTGAAGGACCAGGTGGTGGGACTTGGTTTCTCGGTTCTGATATGTGTCGTTATAGAATTGTATCACCTATGTACTTGTATTGATTACATTAATAGAAATAATATTTTCTCGTCCAATTATATCTTGCAATTCTATAACGACACATAGAATACTAGGAGTGTGCAGGATAACAATCACCTATATCACGACAATTCTATAACGACACATAGAATAACAATCACTTGTATCACCCGAGTGTGCAGGATAACAATCATTCCTCCCAACCATCCGAGCTAAACTCAATTGGCAATGTGTCTTTGTGTGTGTGTCGAAGAAAGTTTAATGAAAAACTCATTGAATACTTCCCCATGATCCATGGACGGTAAGCGGGGTAAACCATATCCCCAAGGAGAATGAGAGTCAAACCCTTGACCTCCCTGACTTCAAGGGAGAGTACGCACATCTGGCATCAAGACCAATTGAGCTAACCCTTCAAGAATTTAAATATAGATATAGATGTGTGTTTGTGTGTGATGATTAACATCCACTAAGACCATAACTCATCTATCAGACATTAAGAAAGGAAAGAGATTACTTGTATTTCTTTAGAATTTTATTTATTTTTCTCAAAAAACGTTAAGTGAAGCGTTCCAAGATCACCATAGTTTTGATTAGTTAGAAGGTTATGAAGGTTGGTATTGTGAAAAATATTTGAAATTGATATCTACTTTTGAGAATGGTCCAATGCCTAATTTCACTATGCAACTCATGAGTTTGTTCTTATTTTAGCAATGTTGATTTTCTTCTTTACGCTAGCGAAAACCAAGATACATTTTTTGTCTTTTAGATTAAGGTTGACCACCTCCTTGTAGTATCTTAATTTTATTTTATCCCCAGGTTCTTTATCACACCACAAATTCTTCTTAAATTTATATGTAATAGTATTTTTAATATTATTGGTATTTTTCAAAATGACTTCTTTCTCTATTCCCCAGTTATTTAGCCAAGCCTTGGCATCTTTATGGCATCCTCGCTTGAGTCGTTGGTTGTTTTGGCTGTAGTTTGAAGCCATTTTGGTAAACCTCTTGTCATCCATGTTGTATGTTGTGTTCTTGTACATTAATTATCTAATCACAACCATGCTCTCAATGGGGGAAATGATTTATTTTATGAAGATGATAGGATAGGGTGTATTTCCTTTAATTTTAAGATTATAAGTTGTTATCACTTTGTAATTTCCCTTGGATGTAGGAGGAAAACCTAGAGGTAACCTCAAACCTACTTCAGGACTGAAAGCTGGCCCCTTCAATCCAGAGGGGGCTCCCTCAATGAGATTTGTTATACAATGGCCAAATCAATAGGCAAGAGAAAGGTTTTAATGGTGATTTACAAATCTGAAAAGTAACCTTCAAACCCACTTGCAGATTAGAAGCTAGCCCTTCCAATACAAAGAGGGATCTCTCTTATAATGTAGCCATAGAAAAGACTGGTTATTTAATAAGCACAATGACTAGAACTTCAGTTGAGTGAGGTTTTTAAATATGGTGGTAGGGTTGAGATAAACACCCATTGGGCATGGAGTCATAATAAAGATAGGTCAAATCATAGATTTCGAAACTGATTGATATGAAAAAATGTAATTCGTAAGATGGGTAGCTAACAATCTGTCAGTCATCATAGCTATTGTAGTATGGTGGTGAGAAGAAAATAACACATCAATTATAATAGAGCACCAAGCAGTGGATGAGTTATGTTACAATATCAGAAGATTAAGATAGAAAGTTGAATGTGAGATAAAGAGTATCAAACATGAATTCTTTACCTTTATTCATCCATTCAAAACAGAAGAGAAAACATCATCATCAACAAATATAGGAAACATTCACAAGGAAAAACAAACTACAGATAAATAGCACAAGAAACTCTTAGACAAATATTGAAGTCCTTCATCTTGAAAGATTTCATTTACAACAAAATATATATACAACAACCAAAGAGTCTTTTTCCTCAAGTCTCCAACCCTTTTCTCCTTCTTTCCTTCACAATATATAGCATTGCATTGCCTTCAAACTCAATAAGGTCGAAATATTTAGGGTTTCACATTCAATAAGGAGTTACAAACTAACTCCTATTTTTTAGGGTTTAGTTTTTAACTAATTAAATTTGGCGAAAATATGTAAAAACAGGCTGTAAAGATCCCTTCAAATCTCCCAAACCATGACACATGTGAAAAGACTAAGAGAGGTTTTTGTAGATGAATTTGTTCTTGAGAAAAAACTGTTTCATATGCTTGGAATATGAGCTTGAAGTTAACTGCAAAAACAATCAGCTACAAATACTAACATAGGCTCCAATGGGTATGTTATCCTCCCTATGAGGTAGCAAAGAACATCGTAGACTAGTAGCCTTCATCCATTCAACCATTCCAAACCCTATAATTCTACAAACTAACTTGCAACCAACTTATTTTGGAACCTGCAATTGAATCTTTCTTCTGAATCCAAACTCATTCTTCAAAATGAAAACAAACTGCACACTATAGACTGAAAACTAAAAGTTGAACTATGCACAAATTGAAAACCAAGCTGCTAAAATCCAAATTGAAATAAGTACTTTCTCAGTAAGCTTATTAGCACAACAATCCTACTCTAATCTACTGATACAACTGTTTAATTCAAGTAATGCAAAAATCCCAATGAATCCAATCAAGCAAATGGCTACTCACTCGAACTATGCTCATAGTTTCCTTGAGAAAAATTTAAGAGATGACAACTCAAACTTCAATCTGAATCAAAATCCCATGCTAGTGAACAAAACAAGATGTACCTTCACGAATGATTCCAATAGACAGGAAAAATAATCCTCGAAAAGATGAAGAAACATCTCTTGTTGATCAGTAAAAAGGAAAGGACAACCAAACTCTATGATTGCTAATTGTTTTATTTCATGAAACCTTTCATTCGATTGACCCTTCTCAAATTGGAATGCAACAATAAGTTTTCCTTTCACATCATCCACAACAAGGACATGATTTGTATATTATTGAATAAATTCAGATGACATTGAAATATTATGTGTTTGAGGAAAATATGAAAATGTCCCTTCATGTATTTCAACAAGAATGTCATATTGGCTTTTAAAAAATTCTAAATATGTCAATTTAAGAGATGTGAAATCATGAAAAAATACTACACCATCTAAGGGTTCTAAAAAACCCTGCTCCTATTCACTATTTTCTTGCAACTCTGGGTAGTTATCATCGTAAATTATTTCACTACCTAAAGTTTTTATACATGCAATTTCATAGATCTGATTTTCATAAGTTTCTTCATGAGACAAAAACTAAGAAAATGAATGGTATGAAGAACAAACTGATTGACTATCCTGATCCGTTTCTTTGCCATTTGAAAACTGTTGAATATGTTCATCAAGATCAAGAGAAAAAAATATGTTGTACATTATTATTGAACTCAATGGATGAATCATGATTTTCTTCATCAGGATGTTGATCTACTTCATTTTCAGCCAAGGGAAAAGCTTTTGTTTGTTGGAAATTTTCTTGAATATCTTGACAACTAGCCTGTAACATTTCTCCTTGATGTTGAAATGGGTTTTTATACAAGGATTCTATAACTTCTTCATCAATAAACTCTTCATCTCCATAAAAACCTTCAAGGTGTTGAATGAAACTTTTAATATGCTCACAACAATTTTCAACTAGCGACAAAGATGGGTAGGATTATTTATAATTCTCATAGAAAACTGCATGGAAATATTTAAGAGAATAAATACTGGCATGTGGCAACTTCTCATACCAGAATCTTTCTATTTCTTCTAAGGTTTCCATAAACATTTTCATCAAAAAGTCTTCATGAAATTCAACCCCTAGTTTATGTATGTGCATATGAAACTTAACCAAACAAAGAGCAACATCATCTCCTTTTTTATCTTTGAATTTTGGCAAATATTTTTTCCAATCTATACAAGACATACGATTTGGAAAACCATGAATATGTGAAGGATTCATGGGAGCATACCTTGCAGATTTGTAAGCTTCCATGGAATCCATCTTTGGACATTGGAGTCACTAGTGATACTTTGAATTCTAGATTCTGGTGACAGTAGAGTCGTCAGGTGAAAGATGCACAACCTCTTTGTGTTTGGCCTCTATCCACCATCAAAAGTCAAATTTTAATCTTGTCGTTCTCCCAGGGAATATTTCACCTTCACTCCCCACCAACGACACCAAAATGTTATCACTTTGTAATTTCCTTTGGTTGTAGGAGAAAAAACCATAGGTAACCTCAAACCTACTTAAGGACTGAAATCTAGTCCCTTCAATCCAGAGGGGACTCCCTCAATGAGATTTGTTATACAATGGATAGATAAATAGGTAAGAGAAAGGTCTTAATAGTGTTTTACAAATATGAAAAGTAACCTTCAAACCCACTTGCAGATTAGAAGCTAGCCCTTCCAATCCAAAGAGGGCTCTCTCTTATAACTCAACCACAAAAAATACTGGTTATTTAATAAGCACAATGACTAGATATTCAGTTGAGTGAGGTTTTAAAATATGGTGGTAGGGTTGAGATAAACACCCATTGGGCATGGAGTCATAATAAAGATAGGACAAATCAAATCTTTCAAAACTGGTTGATATGAACAAATGTACTTCCCAGGCTAGGTAGCTAACAATCTGTCGGTCATAATAACTATTGTAGTATGGTAGTGAGAAGAAAATAACACATCAGTTATAACAAAGCACCAAGCAATGGATAAGCTATGTTACAATATCAAAAGATTAAGATAGAAAGTTGAATGTGAGATCAAGAGTATCAAAGATGAATTATTTACTTTTATTAATCCATTCAAAACGGAAGAGGAAAAATTATGATCAACAAAGATAGGAAACATTCAAAAGGAAAAACAAACTGCATATTACTAGCACAAGAATCTCTGAGACAAATATTCAATTCCTTCAGCTTGAAAGCTTTCATTAACAACAAAAAATATTTACAACATCCAAAGAGTCTTTTTCCTCAAGTCTCCAACCCTTTTCTCCTTCTTTCCTTAACAATATATAGAATTACATTACCTTCAAACTCAATAAGGTCTAAATATTTAGGGTTTCACATTCAATAAGGAGTTACAAACTAACTCCTTATTTTTAGGATTTAGTTTTTAACTAATTAAATTTGGCGAAAATCTGTAAAAATAGGTTGTAAATATCCCTTCGAATATCCCAAACTATGACACATGTGCAAAAATAGAGAGAGAGTTTTGTATATGAACCCGTGATTGAGAAAAACTTCTTTCAGTTTGTTGATATCTAGCACAATATGCTCAGAATCTAAGCTTTAAGTTAACTACAAAAACAGTGAGCTACGGGAAATTTCGCAGCAAAATTGGTAATTTCTCCTTTTCCCACAAATGGAGAACTGGGTTTGACTAATTTTTTGTTAGAAAATTAATGACACTATGATGCCTCTCCACAAAAAATTTGGGAAAAACCCAGTTTTCCTTTTTAAAGTTATGATGAAAATGAAATTTTCCAGCAACTAGGAAAATTGCTGTGAAATCTCTTTTTCAACAGTTTCGCAACAAAACTAGTAAAGTTGCTACGAAATCTTTGTTCCAATAGTTTCTGATGCTGCAAAAATTCTCTAGAACTAATTCCATTGCTTGGTATTCTATGTCTATTGCCCCTTTTAATTGTTAGTTGCTTCCCAAGGGAAATTCCATGGTTGGATCATGGTCAAACTGCAATTAGGAATTTCGAAATGACAAGCAATTTGTTAATGGTTGATGTGCATCAGAGTTTGTAGTAGACTTTGTGGTGGTAGTAACCATGATTGGACTGGATTTCAAAAGCTCCCTTAGACATGGCCCAACCAAACCCAAATTAACTCATAAGTGAACAAACCCCAAAACTTGTCATGGGACACTAACCCTAGGACCTTGACACATGATCATGACCACAAGACTTAATAGCAACAAAACAAAATGTTTTGACTTTGTAAATTTACACATACTAACATAAGTTACATAATTCTTTTGGAACTACTTTATATTTTTCTAGGATTCTCTAGATATATTGGATCGTCAAACTTCATATCCATATAAGATAATAGTAGTAATGAGAGTCTAAAAGAGGATCTTTTCTTATCTCATACCCAAAGGTCTGCTAATTTACAATTGTTTTCAAGTCCATAATAAGTTTTCCACCCTCCATTTATCCTTTTCTCAACACTATAGTTTGAATTGAGCTTGTTATGAATATTGATTCCGAGATATTTGTATGAAGGAACTTCCTCCAAATTATTGTTATCATATATGAAAGTATCGTAGGTGATATTTTTTGTGATCATATATATTCTTCTTCTTTTATGATTTTTTCAATTCTTGTTTCACATATATTAAAAAATATTCCAAATAAGAAAGACATAATTTATATAGCACTCAGCTGATGATTTTTTTTTTATTTTTTATTTTTGTATATATATATATACTATTTTTTATGTTTCTCTTAGATTCTTACTTAATATATATTAAATAAGAGTGTAAGAGAAAAAGTCATAAAACAAGGAAAGCATGAAACTTTTAAAAATGATGATGATGATGATGATGATGATGATGATGATGATGATGATTAACATCCATTGAGACCAATTGGTCTATTGAACCTTAAGAAAGTAAGAGATTACTTCAATTTCTTTAAAATTGTATTTATATGCTAAAACATTGTAACATCCCCACTACAATCCCCAATTTAAATAATGCATACGTAGATATAATGTGTAGCTATGACCAAAGCGATGTAATATGTAAATTGTATTTATTTGTTTTAATAATAAATTGTGATGTCGGTTGCTAAGGGGACATGGACAGAGATGGGGGATGAATTAATCCACAAGAGAGGCGATGGTCTATGATAATAGCCAAGAGGGGTCCAAGGGGTAATTACCCATGAATATTAATCCAACTCATTATCCTAAAATTTCTATTTCTATACGAACTTTCTAATTTCTAATTGAGTGTTCCCAAATTCAATCATTGAATACATGTAAGAGGGTGGGTGTGAGTGGTCACATCCAAAATTTATTGGGCACATGGGGGTTGAGTACAATCAGTTTGGGGAAGAGCATGAGTCAAGAAAGGCAGGCCAAAGGGAAGAAATTCGTATGGGTTGAGACAATAGTTTTTACACATGGATGTTTTGTGCATGAGGAAAAAGTAGAGAGCAAGAAAGAGATCTTGGAGTTGGTGCATTCATGGAGGGTGAATTCTAGAGCATGTTGGAGCATATTTGGAGCGAATTGGAGCTGGATAACTGAAGAGCCAGGTTTTCAAGCCTAAAGAGTGAACTCCTAGACGAGTTGCACTATAACGACAAGTGTTGGTTGTTGACTTATTGGTAGTTTTCCTAGCAACATGTTCCCTTGAGTTCCCAGCTGAGAGATTCTTGGCTACCTATGCCAGAGAGACCCTGATAAATGAATGGGATGCCCGAGGGACTGAAATCAGTGAAGGAGTATATTCCTTGGGTTGGGAAGGTCAAGAGGAAGAGAGTTCGTGGAAAATCGGGATAGTTGTAGGAAGATATGAGTGGGTTGCGAGTTTTATGAGCTGTGAGTGGACTGTGAGAGACCAACCTTTTGTGGATTACTATCCTCAGCTCGGGGGTGATTGTTTGTTGGGATTTGGAGAAACAAGTCTATGGTTGGGTGGAACATACATCCCAAGCAGCTGGTTGCACAACATATTTAAAAGATAAGTGGTTTATCTTGTTAATGTGTTATTTTTATGTGTATAAATGTTGTGCATGAACTCTGTGTATTTGAGAATGACTTATATGTTGTTGTAATAAAGTTTATTAGCTGCATTCATGTCTATTTATCCTGTTGTATATTCATGTAATTAAATGGTAATAAATGGTGGCTATTTTTGGATGTAATTCGTAGCTGAAAGCTATAGGAAATTAGTTAGTTGTAAAAGAATTAAAATAGTTAACATAAATTTCACTTTTAAGAGTTTTCCACGCCGTAATGTCCCTCGATTGGGTTGGGGGACATTACATTATGGTATCAGATCCCTCAAGTTCAAACACCAAGCTTGTTATATGGGCCAAGACAACTGTGAATTGGTCAAATTCGTTGCTACATATTTGTTTGTGTGAATTTGGGGGAAAATGGAGAAGAATTAGAGTGAAATTATCCAAATTTGTGAGTGATATCCGAGTTAAATACCTCATGACAGTCAAATAAATTATTTGAGGCGTAAATATGTAGGTTGCAGAGTTGAAATCGACTTGGAAGGGTCGAATTTCATGTTCTAATGGTCATCAAAGCGTAGAATATATTTTAGCAGATCAATGACCGAGATCGTGATTGATCACGAGATCGACGACCGAGATCATGATTGATCACGAGATCGACGACCAAGATTTGTTATGATAAATTTAAAAATTCATGATGTTTGAACCATTTGAAAGGTTGATCAAATCGATGGCCAGGATTCATTTCAAGGTTTTTTGATAGGGATCAGATGAATGGTCCATATTAATCAAAGGAATGTCAAAAATTTTCTAAGTGTTGAATTTCACCAAGAGAAATCGTCGACCGCCAAAGGTTGGGTCAGTTGAAATGGTGAAGAGTTTGGTTCGTCCAAAATACATCTCTAATTGTTGATGGCCGACGGTCAATGTCAGTCGAATCCCATGAATCATTTTCAATCATTGATGGAAATCATCGATGTTCGATGGGTCAGTGTTCAGGCATCAATCGATTCAGCAAAGTGTTTCAAATCAAGAAAAAAGGTCATCGATGGCCAATGAGCCAATGGACGGGCATGAACCTATTTAGTGAGGTGTTCAGGTCGTCCAAGAGAATCAGTTGATGGCCAATGGGGGGAAAGAGGGTGATGACATATCATGCCACATTAGCATCCACATATCATGCCATTTCACCGAAGTTGACACCTCAAAATGATGTTCCATGCCACATCAACAACCACATGTCATGCCACATTAGAAATTTCCATGTCCGCCAATAGAAGTGGTCTATGGATGATGGTCATGTTGACCGATTTGGGAAAGTGTTTTCGACAGTCATCGTGGATCGTCTGAAGAGTCGATGGTCATGCATTGACCAAATCAATGAGGAGTTCCATTCACCAACAAATATCAGCAATGACTGATGGTCAAATCGACTGATTGATTGTTGTGTACAAATCGATTGTCGGGGGAATGGGCCAATGACCGATGGTCACATCAATAAATCAAGGAAATTGTGGTGTGCGCCCAAGGAAGAACGTAGATCACTGATGGTTGATGTAGTGCAGATCAATGGCTCATATTCCACGTGATTTGAGATCAATTGTTCATATTTAAAGGTAGTAAAATAATGAGTTTTATGCGATTTTTATTTTTATTTTTGAAGGTCATTAACTTGTGGGCCATATTTTAGGCCCTAAACTAAATTTTTAGCCAATAAAAACCCACGAGAAAAAATTGTACCAATGTATACATTTTATTTGCAGCTCAAATAAAATAAATCAAAGAGAGTTATCTAATTAGCTAAATGGTTTGTAAAACATAGCTCATATGAGAAAGTTACAGCCAAAACAGTAAGGGTAAAATTTTGGCACTAGATTTACTTTTAGAGGGCTTAAATCCATGTTCATAAATTTGTTTTGGGCACATGAGCAGTAGATGGAAATATTATGACCCATAAAATCTAGCGGTGAAGTCATATTTTGGTTATGGGTACCTGAAAATGCATAGGAAGGGAAATAAGACACATGTAGCATGTAGGGATAAATTGGGTAAAACAACCTAAACTTCTCTGGACGATAACGTTTAACTCAGAGCTCAGATTTGAGAAAAAAAATAGTCGATGGAAAGGTGTTGAGGAGTAGAAGACATATTTCAACCCATAATTTTGAATTAGGAAAATAATTTTCTTAGAAATTAATAAATATATTTCTGTAGCAGTAAAAGAGTGAAATTGGCAGCATGTAAATGTTGTAACTTTCCACCCAAAACTCAGATTGAGGCTTGAGTATAGCCATTGGAAAGATGTTTTAGAGAGGAATGCATATAATGAATAATAATTTTTATTTGGTACATTATTTCCTCCATAAATTGATGAATAAATAACCTTTATTCTAATGGATGGAATGTTTTATGCGATGTATGTTTCTAACATTAATTATTGCATGCACATTTCTTAAAGAATTAGAGGTATAGGAAAGCAACTTTGGTTCTTATATGAGGACTAGAGTTATGGAATATGCTCAAGGATCTTACAACCATGAGGAATTAATTACCAACCCATATGAATTTTGATTGATTATGGAGCTAGCCATAGTTACATAAATGCAAACATTGTTGAAATATTTCACTTTCAAAGGAGTAAGCATAAGAAATCATGGTTAGTTCAATTCGCCACAGGAGCTAAGAGAAAGCTCAATGASTTGGTTAAWKATTKTCAAATAGACATGAATAKACTCAACACAAAGGTGGACGTAAACATCATACCATTGGGTTCATATGATTGTCTAATTGGCATKGATTGGTTGGAAAAACACCATGTTGTCCTAAATTGTTACAACAAAACAATCACATGTCTCGATGAAGAAGGGAAACAAGGCAATATTCAAGGCATTCCAAGAGATGTAGTTGTTAGAGAATTTTTAGCTATACAAATGAAGAATAGTTTCGGGAGGGGATGTTAGATTTTTGTATCCCTTAGGAAGAGGCAACCAAAGACAAAGTGGCAAGCATTGAATACTATTCAGTCTTGAGATATTTTGAATATGTTTATAGAGAAATCCTAGGATTTCCACCAAAGAGAGACATTGATTTCTCTATTGATTTGGTTCTAAGATCCGCCCCAGTGCCCAAGAAAACTTACATAATGGGCATGCCATAATTGAAAGAGTTGTAGATGCAACTTGAAGAGTTGTTAAAGAAGAGGCATATACACCTAATTGTGTCACCTTAGGGATACCTTGTTCATTTTTTGAATAACAAATATGGAACCTTAAGGCTGTTTATTGATTTCAGACAACTTAATAAGGTCACCATAAAGAACAAATATCCTTTGCTAAGAATTGATGATTTGTTTGATCACCTGAAAGGTGGAAGAATATTTTCCAAGATTGACTTGAGATCACATTATCGTCAAGTAAGGATAAAATAAGAAGACATCAAAAAGACCACATTCAGGACAAGATATGGGCATTATGAATTCATGGTAGTGTCATTTGGACTATCAAATGCCCCAACATTTTTTATGTGCCTAATGAATGGAGTGTCCAGGGAGTACCTGGACAAGTTTGTAGTCGTGTTCCTAGATGATATACTCATCTACTCTAAGTCAGAACAAGAACATGAGAAACATTTAAGAATGGTGTTGCAAGTTTTAAGAGAACATAAATTGTGTGCTACGATAAGTAAGTACATCTTTTACCAAAAGAAGATTCACTAATTGGGGTCATTTCAGCAGATGGGATAACAATGGATCCTGAAAAGATAGATGTCATTAGAGGATGGCCATTTCCAAAGAATATGACATAGGTTATATCATTCATTGATCTTGTCGGTTATTACCGAAGATTCATAAAAGGATTCTCAAAAATTGCAAGTCCAATAACTTCTTTGCAAAAGAAGGGAGTGAAAGTTCGAATGGACTTCCAAGTGTGAAGAAAGCTTTCAGAAATTGAAGGAAATATTGAAAAGTGCACCAATATTGAAGATTGCAAATATGGATGAAGATTTTGTTGTGTGCATCGATGCATGCAAGTAAGAGCTCGGTGGAGTTCTTAGTTAAAAGGATGATGTGGTATTCTACGAGTCCAGAAAATTAAAAGAGCATGAAAGGAATTATGCTACCCATGATTTAGAGTTAGAAACAATTGTACATGCATTACAAATGTGGAGGCATTACCTTATGCGTAACAAATTCTATCTAAGGACATACCATTGTGGTCTGAAGCATTTGTTTGGACAACCAACATTAAATTCCAGATAAACTAGATGCCTAGAATTTCTGAGTGAATATGACTTTGAAATTAAGCATATAAAAGGAAAAGTAAATCAAGTGGTCGATGCACTCAGCAGGAGAACTCATGAAGTGCATGTTGCATCCATTAGCATGTACAATAATAATATGAAAGATCAAATTATTGCAATAGCAAATTCAAATCAACATTATCTAAATGTAAAAGAGATAATACAACAAAGTAATTTTAGTATAAATTTAATTCTTATGAGCTTAAAGAAGATGGAGTTTTCATGTACAAGGGAAAAGTATATGTGTCGAATTCCAGTGATGTGCAAACACAGTGATGAAGAAATGCATAATGTGTTGTATGTTGGGAACCCAATATATCAGAAGACAATTGCAACTGTGAGAATCCAATACTTTTGGCTAGGAATGAAAAATGAAGTGGCTAATTACATATCCAGATGTATAGAGTGCCAAAAGGTGAAGACAGAGCATAGACATCCAATAAGTTTGCTACAACCATTTCCCATTATAGAATGTAAGTGGGAAGTTGTCACAATATATTTTATTAAAAAGCTTCCCAGAACAATGAAGAAGCATGATTCCATCATGGTGGTGGTGGATAAATTGACTAAGGCAACACATTTTATTCCAGTAAAAACTACACACAAGGAAGAAAATATTGCAGAAATATATATGAAGGAAGTTGTTGGGCTACATGGAGTTCCTAAGGAAATAGTTTCAGATAAAGATCCAAAGTTTACTTCCAATTTTTGGAAAGGTTTGTTCAAATTATTTGGAATCTTAGTACAACATATCACCTAGAGTGAGATGGGAAAATAGATAGGACCAACAATATAATTGAGGACATGCTTAGAATGTATGTGATGGATCGACCCTCAAAGTGGGAAGATTGTATTCATTTAATGGAATCTTCATACAATAATGGGTATCAAACCTCATTGAAAATGAGTTTTTTTTAATCATTGTATGGTATAAAATGTAACATACTAGTGAGTTGGGAAAATCCAACAAACGGAGCATATGTTAGGCTAGATTTGTTAAAGGAAATGGAAGAACATATGGAAAAGATAAAGAAGAATTTAAAGGCTGCCCAGGATAGGAAGAAAATTTATGCAGACAATAATAGAGTATTTAGATATTTTAAATTGGGCAAACATGTGTTTTTAAAAGTGAAAGCAAAGATACATTTTCTAAGATTAGGAAGTTTCCCAAAGTTGGTAGCAAGATATTGTTGGCCTTTTGAAATCTTAGAAAAGATAGGGTCAGTTGCATACATTCTAGAATTCCATGCATCCATGAGATTTCATAATGTATTTCATGTATCATTATTAAATAAATATGTTCCTAACCCTAACCACATAATTTATTGCTGATCTAGGTGGAGCACGAAGGGGATTTTTGGGTGGAACCAATACACATCCTGGAACAAAAAGTCAAAGTGCTCAGGAACAAATCCATAGGGTTGGTAAAGTTTCAATGGACCTATTACGGTCATGAAGATGCTACATGGGAGCATGAATAAAACATGTGGGAGGAATACCCATAAATTTTTGACAATTTTGAAGGAAACAAAATGCAAGACTCAATTTTGAGCAGCTAGAGTTTCAGAACCACATCTCAGAGTCCTAGCAAATTGCATATGGGACCATGATAAAAGAAAGACTCGTTCATTGGGTTATCTCTGATAAATAGATGGTATATCCCTTGAGTTAACTCTTATAAACAAATGGTGCATTCCTTGGGTTGGTGAGTTGAAAGGAACATGAGATTATGGTCGGAGATGCTGCTGGAGTTGTTAAATTGCAGAATTTTTATTTCTAAGTATTGTGATGTAAATTTTCATATATGTATATCGACATAGAGTGCATTGAGGACGACACACAATTCTAGAGGAATGAGAATGTAATGTTCCCACTATAATCCCTAGTTTAATTAATGTTTATGTAGATATAATGTGTGGCTATGGCCAAAGTGATGTAATATGCAAATTGTATGTCTATATTTCAATAATAAAATGTTATGCTAGTTGCTAAGGGGAAATGGACAGAGATGGGGGCTGAATTAATCCACATGAGATGGGAGGGTCTAGGATAATGGCCAAGAGGGGTCCAAGGGGGAATTACCCATGAATATTAATCCAAACCATTATCCTAAAATTGTTATTTGTATATGAACCTTCTAATTTATAATTGAGTGTTCCCAAAGCCAATCATTGAATACATGTAAGAGGGTGGGTGTGAGTGGTCACATCCCAAAGTTATTGGGCACATGGGGGTTGAGTACAATCAGCTTGGGGAAGAGTGTGAGTCAAGAAAGGAAAGACAAAGGGAGGAAATTCATATGGATTGGGACATCAATTTTTACACATGATGTTTTTGTGCATGAGGAAAAAGTAGAGAGAAAGAAAGAGAGCATGGAGCTAGTGCATCCATGGAGGGATAATTCTAGAGCATGTTGGAGCATATTTGGAGTGAATTAGAGATGGATTACTGAAGAGATAGGTTGACAGGCCTGAAGAGTGAACTCTTGGGCAAGTTGCACTGTAACAAGAAGTGTTTGTTGCTGGTTTTTTGGTAGTTTTCCTAGCAAAAAGTTCCCTTGAGTTCCCAGCTGAGATATTCCTGGCTACCTGTGCCAGAGAAACCATGATTAACAAATGGGATTCCTAAGGGACTGAGATTAGTGAAGAGGTACATTTTTTGGGTTGGGACAGTCAAGAGGAAGAGAGTTGGTGGAAATCGGGATAGTTGTAGGAAGATACCAGTTTGTTGTAAGTTTTATGAGTTGTGAGTGGACTCTGAGAGACCACCCTCTTTTGTGGATTACTAGTCTCAACTCGGAGGTGATTTTTTTCAGGATTTGGAACAACAAGCCTATGGTTGGGTGGAACGTTCGTCCCAAGGCGCTGGTTGCACAACATATTTAAAATATAAGTGTTTTATCTTGTTAATGTGTTAATTTAATGTGTATAAATGTTGTGCATGAACTTTGTGTATTTGAGAATGATTTATATGATGTTGTAATGAAGTTTATTAGTTGCATTCATGTCTATTTAGCATGTTGTAGATGCATGTAATTAAATGGTAATATACATTGGTTATTTATGGATGTAATTCATAGTTGAAAGCTACAGGAAATCAATTAGTTGTAAAATAATTAAAATAGTTAACAAAAATTTCTCTTTTAATAGTTTTTTGCATCATAATGTCACTTGGTTGGGTTGGGAGAGGTTACAAAAAACATTGAGAGAAACATTCCAACATCACCATAGTTTTGATGACTGGGGAGGTTATGAAGGTCAGTAATGTGGAAAATATTTTTAAATTGAGATCTAATATGGGTATAGGTAGAGAAATCCAAGAGGAATTGTTTTTCATCTTCTACCCACTTAGTGTCACAAAGGTGATAGATTCGCTCATCCCAAGGTATTTTTGGAGTTTTCCAATGCCTAGTTTCACTATGTAGCTCATAAGAGTTTGTTCTTATTTTAGCAATGTCGATTTTCTTCTTTGCGTTTTTTAAAATAGGGAGGCAATTTTGATATTCTAAATTAGGGTTCACCACCTCCTTGTAGTATCTTAATTTCCTTTTATCCACTAATTCTTTATAACACCACATATTCTCCTTAAATTTAGAAGTGATAATATTTGTAATATTATCGATATTTTGCATGATGGCTTCTTCTTGTATTCCCCAATGATTTAGCTAAGATTTGGCATCTTTATGCCATCCCCGATTGAGTCATTGGTGGTTTTGGCTAGATTTTGAAGCAATTTTGGAGAGCTTATTATCATCCATTTTGTTTAGATTGTTCTTGTACGTTAGGTACCTAATCATATCAATTCTCTCAATAGGGGGAAGGCTTGCTTCTATGAGGAGGATAGGATCGGTTGTATTGTTCTTAATTTTGAGATTATAAGTTATAAAATTCTTTTGGATTTATTTTATCTTTCTCCAGGATTCTCTAGATATACTACAACCCCAAACTTCACATCCATATAAGATAACTGGAGTGGTGAGAGTGTGAAAGAGGATTTTTTTTAATCCCAAAGTCAAAGGTCGACCGATTTACAATTGTTTTTGAGCCCATAATAAGATTTCCACCCTCCCTTTATCCTTTTTTCAACGATATATTTCCAATTGAGCTTGTGGCAGATATAAATTCCAAGACACTTGTATGAAGGCACTTCCTTCAAGATATTGTTGTCATAAAAAAAATTATTGTAGGTGATCCTTTTGGATTTAATTATCATAACTTGTGTTTTTTCAGTGTTCACAGTCATGCCCATGCTAGAGCAGAATTCCTTGAGGGTTATTAGTTGCTTACTTAGGTCATAGGGACTCTTCGCTATAAGAATACTATCATCAACATAAAGAAGGAGGATGATGACTATATTAGTGAGATTTGTGCCAACACAACCTACATCTTCCAAACAATCTTCGAACTTATCAATATAGATGTCGAAAAGGGTAGGGGATAAGGGAAAACCTTGCTTGAATCCTATATTACAGTTAATTTATTTCATTTCTTCATAGACATCTGATAAAATTGGAACGATACAGAGAATATTAGCATGGCCACTGCAGAAGGATGACATGCACAAATCGACAAATGGTTAGGGTATTCCTTCCTTACTTTTGATATCCCCCGGGGGAGCAGCTCAATTGGCAAGTTCCATGAAAATGAAGTTCTATGAGGTTCTGAGTTCAATTCCCCACGATTTATCCGTTCTTGTAGAAGGGGCATATGTAGGCACCTGGACGTTATAGTGGTAGCGGTCAGAATCGACCCCATGTCACGCGAGTACGAGACCGGCGCAGTTGTCGATTCCACCAGTGATAAAAAAAAAAAAAAATTTACTTTCTTCCAACCAACCCTCAATGTTCCTAAACTTGGAAGTAACTTTCTCATATAGCCTTACTGCAACAACTCTCAACTTGAAATGGACTTTAATCTCTTCTAACTTATTCCAAAGGTTAGTACTAGGCACAATGTCAAAATATTTTCTAAAATCAACGAAACACCAAAGGAGATCAGTTTTATCATTATGCCACTCCTCTGCATTTATCCTAAAGGTAACAAGGTGGTCCACGATGAAATGGTATCTTCTAAACCCATTGTGGCCTCTAGATCTTTTTCCATGGCTTTCTAGCCATGTGTCGATCTTCTTTTCCAAAATACTTCCATGTAGCTTAGATAAAATGGGGCTAATCATAATGGTCCTTTAATTAGAGGGATTAATTTTGTCCCTGATTTTAAAAATAGGTACAATGAGGCTTTGAGTCCAAGGTTTTTGGAATCCTTGATCAATAGCTAAATTGAAGACCTTATGTATGTGAGGGATGATGATAGGTCCTCTAATTTTTAATATTTCATCTTGGTAACCTTCGATGCCCTTATCTTTTCCTTTTGAGAGCCACTTAACCCCAAACTTAATGTCTTCTATAGAAAACATTTAATCCTTTATAGAGTTGTTTGGCATGTTGTCCATGATGTTAGGGGATTAGTATAGATTTTTAAGGTAGAAATTCTTGTCCTTCAAGGGAATCTTAGTATCTTCTTTAGTTTTATGAGTTAGAATTTGCCTCCAGAATTTCTTAGGATCTATCTTAAATAGGTGCAAAAGCTTCTCTTTCTTTCTATGTATTTAGTCTTTTTTTTTCCCATTTAATTAAGATTTTGTATCTATTTATCTTATCATATTTTAAAGATTCATTGGAAGCATCCCTAACGGATTTTCTAGCAATTTTACATTCATTATCGTACCAAGGGTTAGTTGTACTATTTTTATTTTTGTGTAGCACCTCAATATAGAAATTGTTAATTAAATTAGAGAGGGTTGATGTAAAATTATGATAGTCAACTTCAAAATTGTTCTGATACAATATGATTTTTAAAGCATTGCTTAAGTCTTTTAAGAAGAGACCGACTTTAAGTTTGTCAAAAAGTAAGTGCTTTTGGCTATCAGGGTACTCCTCTATAGATATTTTGTGCATGAAAAAGTTAAGAGTTAAGGTTAGAAGTCTATGATCGAAGTCAGGGTCGTGGTCATCTAAAATATCAAATTTTACTATTTGGTTGTATATGGGGATATCTAATATTACATATCAACAAAATTGCTACCCAACCCATGGATACAAGTCATCATGTTATAATTTAGCCACTTCTTTAGACCATTGCAAATTATTAAATCTTGAGAACTACATATCTTGATTAACTCAATACCAAAAAAATTCTCGATCAGGTCTTTAGAGTTACTTTTGTAACTGTTAGCTAAGACAAGGTCCTCATATAGCCAAAGAGGATTAGGGTTGGAGTCATTACTTAAAATAATAGCTTGATTGGTTGTAGTTCTAGCATTAAATTATCCTAACAGGAGGATACTACCTTCATTTTTCATATTGTAGATATCTTTCTCTAAGCTTTTGTAGGGGTAGTTTTTATCTAGATTGTTTTTTGTATAAAACATAAGGTTAATGGGTGCAAAACAACATATTTCTATATAAATATTTTTAGCATTAATATCACATATCTCCATCCAAATGTATTGATTAAGAGGATATTTCTTATGAATCTGAATGTGAGGAGAGATGTTTGCTTTTATGTAACATGTTATGCATCCAATACCTCTACGATAAGACTTCTTGTTCCATGTGGACAACAAAACAAATCCTTCGATATTAGGGACCTTACATTCTTCATGCTCCCAAGTTTCAACCAAGAGAATAATGTCAATGCCACTCGAGATCTAGTTGAAGGTTTCAAACTATGTGATTTTGCAAACTATGCAATGAATACATATTGTGGTGAATATATCTCTACAATGAATATTATCTATATATTCCTTCGGTGAATATTATCTCTGCAGTGAATACATACAGTGATAAATATATTTATCTGGTGAATATTATCTCTATAGTTAATACATGCAAATATTATCTCTCGATGAATAAGTAAGTAAGTGCAAGGTATTTTTATAAGGAGAAAATAATGGGTAAATAAAAAAAATTCAAAATAAGTAAAAAACCTTGAAATTAAAAGGTAAAATTTCAACACAGGTAGAGGGTAGTTGAAGAATAAATAATGTCACTCGATAGTAAAGATCAATAGGTTAGAAAGTAGTGGGAATGGATGATTATAATGTGTTAAATGGCTGGTAAGTTAGTGAGTTACAATATTTTAGTGGGTTAAACGGTTGTTGAGCTATTAACTTAATAGTTAGTGGATTAATCTACAAGTAAGTTAAAAAGAACTAAAGTAATCTAATCAAGCAAACCCTTATAGAAAAAGCAAAAGGGGGAGAATATTTATAAATGCTTCCCCTCGAATGTCATTTTAATGTGAATTTTGATTTTATGCTTAAATTATAAGTAATGGGATGTATGAAAGCTAATGTAGTAATTTTTGTGAAAGTGTTAAAAAAAAAAAGTGTCTTTTGTTGAGAGTTTTGTTCAACTTAAATATCTTACAATTATTCATTATTTATGGAGATTTTAATTTTAATATTAATTTAATGAATTGAAATTTCAAAGAAAAAATATTTTATTTTTAAATCTTTTTATTAACTAAAATAAGGTTATTGATATGGAAAGAATGTAAATTATTATTTTATTATTTATAAAAGATATTAATAAATCAATGTAAAGATTAAGAAGGTAGTTATTGCATCTACATCTTATAAAGTATTTCTTCAAACAAAATAAATCAAGTTGCAAGTCACAATTAAGAGACTTCATGTAAGGGATTAATATGCTTAAGAGAATTTGGATCTCAGTCTTCTTCACAACAATCACTCCAAGTTGTCACTAGATCATAATTCAACAAACTTTAGAAAGGAGAAACATTAAAGTGAGTTTTAATTCACTTATGTGTGCACAAGTCAAAACATCATTCAATATAATTCCTCTACTTACAACCACACTTTCAACCACTACATAAGTGACCTTGTGGCTCTAGTAAAATCTCTAATGGAAATTAAACATTTCCCAATGGTGAAAAACTCCTCACTCATCGCCATTGAATCCAACTCATTTGAATCAAAATTGGAAAAACACTAAAGTGAAGTTTAATCCACACATAAGTACACAAGCTACGAGATCATTCAATATAATCCCTTCATGTGTGACCACATGTTCACCCACTCTTTAAAGTGATTCCATGACTTCAATAAAAACCCTCCCAAAAATTGAACCTAGATCAATAGTAAAAACTTTATCTACTCAACTAAATTGAAAGAATTTGTTGTGAAGTTAAACTCACATAGAAATCATTATTTAAATAAATAATTTTATGATTTTAATTTCTTATTTTTTTTTATATAGTGTCTTTGATACAAATTGTGTGAGTTGTATAGACCAAAATAATATTAAAAAACATTAAAAAAAAATTATCAACATGATATATAAAAACTAGTAATTTATGGTCAAAACTGCTTTTGATGTGTTAAGATTTCATTTTCCTTGGACTTAAGGAAACATGTTAGCATTCCAAAACCTAGAAGTATCTCAAAGGAGTGGAAGTCTACCCCTTACATACCACCAACAAGTCATTTTAGATAATATGATTTTCCTTAAATAATAATTATAAGTCACGCATTGACAAATAACAACTAAGTGAGTCTATAAGTTACTATATTTTTTCTAACTTCTTTTAAAAAACCACCCATCATTAATAAATAATATTTAATATAATAATCAAAATAATGATTACCCTCCCCACTAGTTTTTGTGCGCATCTAACCTATAGGCAGATGTACTAACCTATTTATTAAGTTATAATATGTATTTTACATATCATTCAACTCGTAATGGTTATAATGATTACTTAGATGAACTTTGAATTCCAAAGTAAACTAACTTTGGAATTTTCCTATTAAATTCGAACACAAATTGCATGTGCAATGGAACACAAGCCTCGGAGATAAAAGATTCTCCAATACTAATCAATATAAAATATAGGTGAGATTGAACCATTTAAATGGATTTGTCATAATTGTACCCAAGGAACACAATCGAGTATCTACTTGTTCAAATGCTTTATCTGGTTTTCAGGTTATAATCATATCGATAGTGGCTTGTGCCAACAAGGACTCCCCTGTGTTATTATGGTTTTTTAAATATATTTTGTTTTATAGCTTTTAATTTTTTTGTTTTATAAATTCAAAATATTTTAATTTCATTTACAATATTATAAATATGATGTATCAGATTTGTTAGTGGATCAATTATTAATCGTTCCTCATTATAATACTTGATGTTGATTTTGATTTCTTGACTATCACATGGTAAAGTTGATTTTGATTTATTTCCACTTTTACTTTGAATTGTATGGCTTAAGCAATTAGGTTAGGTTTTGGTGCTCAAATTGTATGACTTAAGCAATTTGGTTAGGTTTTGGGGTTCAAATTTTGTTATAAGAAATTCAATATATTTAAAAATGTATAATTAGTTGTAATTTATATGTGTTTTTTTTTATATGAACCATATATTATTTTATTTTTTTAAATTGGTATGTGGAGTTTTCATGGTTTACTAGTCATATCCAAATTAACTTATGACAACATCAAGGTCCTTCAATCCATAATAGCAATGTCTCACTTGTGATGAAGTTCCCCTTTGATTTCTCTTACGATCTTCTAGATGCCATGATTTTGGTTTCCTATTTGAAGTGTAGTGTTATGATATGGTCTCTTAGCTTAGATTTTGGCATTTTTTTTCTTAGTCTCATGTTTATCTCTAGTAAACTCTTTGGCCAACCCATTCGGTTCACTCCCTCGATAATTGGATGACTCTTAGGATTCATACAACAATTCAATCCATTGAGAATGTTCAATGAGGAGTTTTTTTAGTCAATATTTTGTTTACCTTGAGTGGTCCTAGTCCACACTCCACACTACTACTTTTTCTAGTTGTACCACACTTGAATCCCATGGTTTTCCTTCACTTGTGGTATAAAGGACTAATTTCTCTTAAGTCACCTATTATTTGGTTTTATCCTTCGTGGTATGAAGGGTTAAAACACACAAGTTAACCATTATGGAGTAAGTACCCTTCCAAATGTGAAGGAAACAACTAGCTTTACCACTCACACATTCCCAAAACTATTTACATCACTCATTTTTTCAGTGTTAAGGCCCACTATTATCTCCCTCAATATTCCACACTATTGGTCGTGCGTGTAAGTACTATCTCTTTTTACCATCTACCTACTAGAGGTTGGTAGAGTTGGTATGTCCTTCTTCATTGTCTTGATCTTCCTTTTCTTATTGGTCAATTAAATTATGGTGCTTTAGGTTGTGCCCCTAGTTGCACTTAGGTACACCTTCATCTCAACTTTAAATGGATCTTCAACAAAGTCCTATAAGTGAGGAGGTAATCTTATCAAATGAAGTCGCTTTAATCATACATACATACACCTTTATGTGTATGTTTTACTATGCTTTAGTTTCATTATATTTGGAGATAGCATAAATAAAAGGAAGGGAAACTTCAAGTGTATATAAAGTAGGATTCTAACCTTTATTTGATTCCCAACATGCTTTCCCTTTTTCCATAAGACTGAGTAGCATGTTATATAATATATTAGGGTTAGATTTAGCTAATTTTAACCTAAATAAGGATTTTGAGTTGCCTAGGAAGGTAATATAATTTAGGATCCCTTCCTAATTTACTTCACCATTAAAGGTTAATCAATCTAATGCTTGATGTTATCTTGTTAATTTTGTTGGGTTGAAGGGTTATAAAGGTTACATATTGTCTTACTTTAGTTCTACCCTTTCCTTTCCATGGATTAATTAGTGTGGATACGAGGAAAAAAGTTAAATAAATCAACACTTTGTCTTTCCATTTTGTCCATGTGCTAGCTAATCTATCATGACTATTGATAAAAATAGTTAAACTCTAATGAAACCTTAATGAACCATATGTGGGTGCATTAAACAATTGATCTTCCAATTACGTTATTATCCTTTTCTTGTCCAACTTTATTTTCTTCTCTCTTAGTTTTCCCATTTTTTCTCAACAATAGAGTGGAAACTCCAAGTCCCTTCCAAGCATCTTATCTTTGCCCTTCTACCTCATGTTAGTGTGGTACCTCAATCTAACTATCATGCTAAAATATGGTGACTCCATTAGGGAGTTCCAACAACCTTTCCCTTTATCAAGTGAAGGGGCCCCCTTACCTTTTATGTCCTTTCATCTCTTTTCCTCATATAGAAGAGTCTTTCCCTCCTACCTTCACCTCCAAGTGGAAGAGATTATTTTCCACATTCTCAAATCTTCCCAAATGTACTTCCTAAAGTAGTTCCTTCACTCAGACATTATCTTTTTACAGCGGGACCATTACATGTTATCACCATAGACATGGAAAGATATGATGTTGTCCATGTTATTCTCTATGTCTAGAATTATGCATGTCTTCAAGTTGTCAAGCCTAAGTTTTCCTTCCCCAATGCCTCAGCCTTTTGCAAAGTCCTTGTATCTAACACCATGACCAACCTCCTACCCAAATATAATCTCAATCCTTTAATCATATAAATGTCTTACCACTTATTCCCTCCATAGGCAGAGCTAGGCATACTCAACCTAAACTAATTGTTATTGCCCAACTATCAATTGCTCCCTGAACTCTCCTTAAGAAGTTTCCACCTCTTTCCTTTTTCTTTCCCTTATTACTAGGTCTTGCACATGACATTACTTTCATCTTAAACCATTCTTATGTATTTCCAAAACAACATAACACAAGTAGTGGTACCCCAACCTAATTTGAGCTAGTGTGACCATCAAGTTTCCCTCTCTATGGGACTCTCGAAAGCTCTAACTATTATTTATCATACAAATAATTCATCGTCTCCCTAATATTGGGATCTATTGTGATGATTCTCAAAATATCCTCTCAAAACTTTCCTCCAAACATTAACACAATTCAAAATCAAATTGCACCTTAGCATGATCCTCATCACAACTTGGTCACAACTCATAACCGATCCATTTGGACCAACGATATGGGCCCTTAATACATTACAAACACAAGCCAATGGAATCTCAACTTTATATCACAAACTCAACCGAAAACTTCTTTTGCAAACATTCATAACATAAATGTGATGAATAGCTTTGACATGCCACCTCAAACCTCGATATCCCCTCTAAGTGTTTAACTTGTGCTAAGTATAAATCAAGGAAACACATAATCCTTTAGATAAAATTACATTCCAATTAAGATGCTATAATTTATCTAATTCTACATTACAACAAACACATAGGCCTTCAGTCCATATTACATTACAACAATAGCACAACCCTAAAAACCAAACTTTCATGGAAGCTGGAAGATTGAAAATAATCCAAGCATGTCCAACTCCAACGATTTCTCTTGGCCTTCCTATAACTAGAGAATGGGATCTGAAGCTCCTCCCTTCAACTTATGTGGTGATTCAATACCTCCACCCTTAAACAACAATAGGAACCCTTTGAATGAATTCTCAAAGAAAAAAACATGTCCTTAGCTCCCGAAGCTTGGAAGCTCTTGCAATGGTTCCCCAAATCACCTCCCAAAACTATCCTCCAAACATTAACACATTCAAACTCAAATTATACCTTAATATGTTCCTCAACACAACTTGGTCACTCAAAATAAATCCATTTGGATCAACCAAATGGGAACTAAAGTATTACAAGCATGATCCCTTGAGTAAATATCAACTTTATATCACAAACTAAACCCAACACTTCTTTGCAAACATTCATAACCTAAAAGTTTTTCAAATGAGCAGTTTCAACATGCCACCTCAAACCTTGATGACCCCTCTAAATTGTTTATCTATGCCAAGTATAAATCCAATAAACACATAATCCTTTAAATCATATTACATTCTAATTAACATGCAATCCTTTAGCTAAGGTTAGATTCCAGCAAACACATAGGCCTCTGATGAGTATTACATCAAAACAATAACACAACCCTAGAAAAACAAAATTCCATGAAAGTTGAAACCCTAATAAAAATGCAAGCATGTCCAACTCCAAAGGTCTATTTGGGCCTTCCTATAACTATAGTATGGGATATCAACCTCCCTTCAACCGATGTGGTGATTCTAGGCCTCCAACCTTAAACAAAAACAATAAACCTTTGGACTACTTCTCAAAGAAAAAACAAAATAACAAACACCATAACCAAGGAGGCTAGCATGCTCCTCCATTACTTTGCACATGTTTTCAAATAATGTTTTCCCTATAATTATGAAAACCCAACTCCCTATAGACCTTCCTAAGATTCCTACAATTTATGGTCATACAAATAAGTATCTTTTGTGTCTCCTTAAAACATAACAAAGTTATTGACTTGAAGAAGCAAATTGTGACTACAGCATGAACTCTATCCCTAAGAACCCATATTTTTTAATTAAAACCCTTAAAATTGACCACTACATTGAAAGGTAGTGCTACCAGTAGAACCCTCTTTTTAAAGGTTAAAATTATAATCATATGTATCCATGGCCTTAAAAACCCATAATGTTGCTAAAAAAACCTTAAAATCAACCCCCCAAAATTGAAAAGTGGTGATACTAGTAACACCTTTTTTCAAAAAATTTTGGGGGTTAAAATTACAACTTGATTAAAACCACAACCTTAACAACCAATACTATTGCAACCAAACCTTAAAATCAACCCCCGAATCAAAATTTGGTCCTACTAGTGGCACCTTTTTTCTCAAGGTTAAAATTTCAACATTTTTTAAACCACAACCTAAAACATCAATATTTTTGCAATCAAAACCTTAAAAAAAAAAAAAAAAAATAACACTCCTTTAAGGTCAATTTATGACTTCAAAGACATTTTATTATGAAATATTTTTAAAACTGTTTTTTTTATAAGAGCACAACTAATATCACTATATATTTTTTCAAATACCATTTCATCGACAATTTTCAACCAAACTTTAAACAATGCCATGAAAATAATCCCATAATTTAAATGTTGACATTACTTCAAGATATTTAATTTACATGCTAATTTAAAAAATCAGTACAAATGACATTGAAATCAACACAAATCATTTTATAATAAATATTTTTGCATTATTTGTACTCAAATCGTATAAGTAAAGAAATCATGCAAATAAGTTAAAAAACATAGAAATGATTCAGAACTTCATGGAAGACAATATGTAAGTTCAAACACACATTTTGTGTTACCATACAAACATCATATTAACAAAAAATATATAAAATATTTGAGACAATCATTAAAACTCATTCATGGATTCTAGGACCATGAAAATCAACATGATCTTTAGATGAATGATTGGACGAATAGGTAGATGACCCATATTCCTCTTTATTATGAATGAGTGTACCATCTGAGTCTTCATGTATTCCCAACATTTCAAATGTTAGAAGTCTTATAGATCTATGGTAAGGTTCACTAAACTCCCATCTTTCAACTATTTCTTGTGCCAACAACTTCTTGATAATCTCTGTAATACCCCATGTCGATCCCCAGTTGTAAATGTAAATATGTTTTATAGGTTGGTGAGCCAGGTTATTACAGGTCGTAAGGCTTATGTGATTATTAGGCCGGAGAGCCTAGATGCTAAAGGCTAGTGAGCCTATTATTGTAATATGTAAACAATCATATCATTAATAAAGTACATCATTGTTGCCGACCAACCCACACATGAGTATGGGGGGATAAAATCCACTAGAAATGGAAGGGGGGATAAGAGTCTAGGAAGGGGCTAAGCTAGAGGCCTTAATCCCAAAGGAATATTATATTATTATTCCTAAAGTCTAAGGTATGGATATAATTTTATGTTATCCTAAGTTCCTTTGGGAAGGGAACGAATTACAAGTGGATAAAAGTGATATCCTTGAGGGCCATGTGTCATTAAGGGAGCATGCACATATATTTGAGGGAAATTAGTTCATTTTCCATCATTCCTTCAACAGTGACCAAATTGAATTGAAGGGCCGAGCTAGTTGAATTGAATCAAAATTTCACAAAGAATTGATTTCGAAGTGGCCAAATTTCAAGTTACAATGTGTCCATGGTAAAAATCAAAAGCAATTGCGTGGAATTGGGAAAAATCCCCAATTTTTGTTGTTAAATTCATGGGAAATTTGAGAAATTTGGCTAAGTGGTGAGATATTCTTAATTTAATATTTGTTCTAGCAAATTCAAACCTGGAATTGGTCAAATTTGAAGTTACAGGGTTCCAGGAGGGCACTAAGAGAACACTTTGATTGTGTTCAAAATCTCAAGAGGTGCACCGGTTCAAGAAAGCAAGTAGAGGCCAAGGAGTCGACCCTACAGTGGAGAGATCAAAGGTCGAGTCTTTGAAAGATTGAGAAATACTTCATTGGAAGGAAGTAGAGCCGCAGAGGAGAGAAACCACAAAAATCATTGATTTGGGCTATAAGATTAGATTTGGGTCATTGGATCAAACCCAGAGGAGAGGAGAGCGCACGACAAAGGAGATTAGATCCCAGTCGTTGGATCTGAGCACAAGAGAACGAGGACCATCGATTGGAGTTATCAATCCGTAAGTATTGGCCAAAGCAAAGAGGATCTCAGCCATAGATCCCATCATGGAACGTGATTCGTAGATCTCACAATTTAGAGATTCGACACTTCGGGAAAAATTGACCCTTGTGTCACCAGGAGGAGAAATCCCCGAAGCTACGAAGTCCTAGAGTGAATCTACACCATATATCACTAGGCGAGTGCGAGTCGTTGGATCCCCAAGTGGTTCGATGATTCGACACTCCGAGAGAAATTGGTCGTGGTTGCACGGAGTGGAGAATTCCCCGAAGTCCCAAATTCTGGAGTAAATCCTGACGGTCAGTTGTTGGGTACACATGTCTGTAGATTTCCAGGTATTCAGAAATTCGGCTATCTAGAGGATTGTGGGTGAAATTTATTTTGGTGTGAAAAGTCCTAAAGCTATGAAGTACTGGAGTTAATCCTATCCATTGATCAAAGGAGAGTCTCAGCCATGTATCTTTTCCCTTCGCCAATTCGGCGTTTAGTAGTTCGAGAGTGCGGTGGTCGTTTGGAGTGAGAAGTCTTGAAGTCCCAAAGCCCGGAGTCAATCTTGGTCGTTCATTGATGGGGACATGTGGACCATCGATCTCCTCCTTTCGTTAATTCAGCGTTCAATAGTTCGCAAAGTTGGGGGTGATTAGAAGAAATAATCCTGAAGCCCAGAGCTAATCTCAATCGTAGGCTACAGGAGGAGCGAGAGCCATAGAACTTCGCCCATCTCCAGTTCAACGTTCAACAATTCGGGAGGCAGTGTGCATTGGAGTCTCAGAACTCCCAAAGCACGGAGTCACGAAGTTCCTCTGAGTCGTAGATCTTGGGAAGAAGAATGGTCTATTGATCCCTAAACCCTTTGGGAGTTCACCACTTTGGCATTCAGGGGAGTTGGAAAGTGTTGTGGTTAAAACCTCTGAAGCCTGAAATTCTGGAGCGCCGGAGTAATGAAGCTCCGGATAGCACCTCTCCAGGAGTTCGCTAGTTCGACATTCAGGATATTTGGAGTGTGTTGTTGTAAGAACATATGAAGCCCAAATTTCCAAAGTGTCGGAGTCCCGGAGCTCCAAATAGCACCTTATGGCTAAGCGCCTGGTCCTAGCTCGCGGTCATATGAGGTGGTCATATGAGGTTTTCACCGAAGTAAAGGGGCTAGCACTCGAAATTTGATTCTAAGGTAAAAAGGGGATTAGAGAAAAGTGCTCGTAGGTTTTTTTTTTTTGTTTTAGACCTGCATAAAGAAATAAAAAGGGACTATGTACATTATGAGAGGATCCAACACAGATTCGAGAGCTAACTCGACTCCAGAAGAAGATCCTAAGACCGGGAGGTCGTGCAAGCCCCTAGGAGGGTTGGGGGTTTGCATCACAGAACTTTGATTGAGACCATCAGAAAAGATATTGAACCATAGAACACATTCATGGAGTTGAATTAAAATTTTGGGCATATTAAAAATGTTTAAGATGGCACAAAAGGTACCTGTAGCATTCAAGGCCAAAAACACTAATTGGCCTAGAACTTTAGCAAGTTGTAACTAGAAACCCAGAACCGAGAAAGAGGTGAAACTTGGAAATAATGTCCAAAATATGTGTATGAAGAAACCCAATTGGGATCCTACCAAAAATAAAATGGAACAGGTGCAAAAACAAATGCATAATTACAGTTCAGATTTGCACCTAGTTGAAGTGTGAACATCAGAAGTTAATGGGAAATTTTCAAATGACCACAACTTTCTACTCAATACTCAGAATTGAGCAAGGGAGAAGTCATTGGAAAGGTCTTGGATAGGGGAGTCTAAGTATCCACCCATAAAATTGACTTGGGTAGTTAATTTTCACAATATATCAGAAGAAGGATTTATGATGCATTATTGGAACAAAATTGTACATAATTTCATAAATTTTTTAAATTATTTAGCCTAACAAATTTTGTTGGCTGCAAATTTTGCAGAGTTAACAACAATTAGTTCATACCAAAGGATAAGGTTGAAATTTAGTTAAATATAAACAAAGGTACCTAGGGAAAGAGTGCTATGACAAAAATCTTTCATACGATGATCAAAAATCCAATACTACAAAATGTTAAGGTAGGAATCTAGGTGCAGCCATAGAGTCTTGGGAAGCCACTACATGAAGTCCACTCATGTTAGTACAGTACTCAATGGAATCTGGGCAAAGGAATAGATCATGTAGTGAATGAAATAGAGAAATTCCATTCACTCCAAAAGAAACCAATATACATATTAAGAAATACATTTGAGTCAGATGTATTAGAAAAAGAATTGACTATCAGAATGATAAAAGAGGGGCTTAATGCATATATGGATAAAGAGTGCATCATTTCTAGGGATTAGCTATGAAAATATATATTAATGCTTCCCTTATGGTTATCAAAGTGCGCAGTGGAAGCATGGTATGAAGGGAATCACTTTAAGGGTAAAGAAATGAAGGTGCACATAAGTAAGGAGTTCTTGTTGAGGCATAAAACAATATACTATGGAAATATTGGATCTAGAATGATGCAATAAAACCCCTAGTAGAGGAATTACTCGAAGCTAAATGTATTATAAGTTGGATGAAGTTCATGAGTAAATTAAGATAGTTGAAAGGTATCAATAGATGGATACCAAGTTATACATAGTTTTTTGCAAGATTCGAGGAACTGTGGCAACAATGGGAGGGATTGTTGAGTACATTCCCAAGGGATGAGTGCATTGATAGGGTACATTGGGATGTTAATCCAAAAGGATACAAACATGGAGAAGAAGGCATAGGTGCATCAATATGGCATGATGGAAGTTGATTACGCAAGTCAGGTTGAAATCAGATGGGTCAGGAAAGGAGAAAGTAATGGTTCATTAAGAAAATTCAAGTGTCGATATGTTCAGTCAAGGAAAGGTTGAATCAATTTGTTTCAATAAAGAAATTGGTGTTAAATATCAAAGGTTAATTAGAGAGCTTGACTGGAAATGTAATTTGGTCATGTAGGAGTTGGATCAGAGGGATCCAAGTAATAGTGGAATGCTGAAAATTAATATCAATGTAATATATGGTTACAAGTATGCAAAGTAGATGAGAAAGGTTGGGATGGAAAAGTACTCAATATAGAGAACAATTGGGCACATTTTTTTCTTTTGTGAGAACACAAGAAGATTATAGAATCCGAGAATAATTGAAGACTTCTAGGAACAACAAAGAAAAGCGATACATGGAGAAAGAGGTTGTTACAATTATTGTAGCAACAATTATGTTATGGCTTGTTGGAAAACCATACATAGTACAAGAAATTGACATGCAAATGTATTTAGGAGCATGCTAATGATGCATTATTAGTGCATACAAATATGAATTGACGAATGCCAATTTCTTAATATACATATATAACATAATAAGATTAGGATTAGTCTATTTTTGAATATCTATTAATATGAAAGTTGTTAATGGTGCTTGTTGTACCAGGAAAGAGAGAATTCTTGCATGTATGCAAGTGCTGCTACATATAGAAGGAAGCAACATAAAGTTGAAGAGTGGATTATAAGTCTTATAATAGAAGCATGGGAGATTCTATTGTTATCAGTTATCTAGGTAGCATTAAATTCATTTGATGGAAGCTATGCAAGTATGAGTTTTATGTACTCTTATTACATAATTGATGAAGGGAATTTAGGTAAGAATTTCCTCATCTAGTTTTATTTTATAAAAACACATTATTGCATTAGTTGAATGTATTGATATGAATAAAATACCACTAGGTGTGGTAAAGGTTGGATGCATGTAATAATTCTAAAATATTTTTAGCATTTGAATGGATACACTGACATAGCGACATGTCATGTTAATTGATCATGACCTAATAACCAAGGAAATAAAAGGTATGAACCTGATATAGGAATGTATGCTAGAAAATCCAGTCATGTATGAGACCATGACATGGTTGGTTATGGAAAGGTATGGTTATGGAAAGGCTATGTACCACACAAATATACAATGAACTTCCTACTTCTAAATAATATTTGGACTGCAACATTTTTTATAACACAAATGAACACCACAAAATTATATTCTTGGTGTAGTGTTCGGGTTGAAAAGGAAGGCATCCAAATAATTGAGAAGAAAATAGGAAGTGTATGGAGAATGTGTCAAGGCATTGGCTAGATTTCCAATTTACAAACAGTGAGATACATGACTTAGATATAGAGCATTATGAAGATCAATGGAAATATGAAATGAATATATATGCATTGAGAATTACACTCATGCATAGTAAGTGGTAGACTTACACTTATGCATGATAGAATTGTTATACTTGAGTGCATTATCGAATGCATTTTTGTGAGTTCATGCATACATGTTATTTAATGGAAATGATTATGCTAATATCTGAAATGTTACAATTATTGCTCACTCACGGAGTTGAAGAAAATTCAAGGGATATTAGACATTGCAATAGGAAAGTTGCAAGTCAAGTAGTCACATGAGCATTGACTATAGGAATATTTTGTTCAAAAAATAGACCAATGAACTTACTGATATTAATTGTGAACATGCATGTGCATAGAATGATAATTCATTCCATTTAATAAATTGTTTGATAGTTGTGATTGAATTGTTAAGTGTAGACAATTCTAAGATCACTTTGTAAGGTTTTGGTACATATTGCAATGAAAGTATAATGTACAGGAAATACTGATAATCTATAGGACGAATGCAAGATAGAAGCATTGCAGGAAAAGTGGTATTCAGTATGGTGCTTGCTGAAATCCATAAGGAAGAATGCATACTACTATTGCAACAACCATGAAAAATTATGAGATAGAATTTCATATTTTGGGAAAAGTTGAATTCCTTATGAAATAAGTTTGAGTTTCTAAATGAATTTTTTTATAATGTTCTCTCATAATAATTGTATGTGTGTAAGATAATATTGATTAAAGTTGGAATGCTTGGGAAGAACAACTAATGTTGGAGACATTGGAGACCTATCAATGTAGAACCTTGGTGGGGTTTTGGTAATGAGTTAACGCTCTCCTTGTGTGTGAAAGCCTTGGAAAGATGGATCACTAAGGGACTATGTAGCAGTGAAGGGATACCTAAGCCTAGAAGGGTGAGTGCAACATGGAATATGCAACTCAAGGATGCTTATGGCATGGTAGATGTCATAATGAGGGTGTGCCAAAAGGAACAATGAGTTGAATTCTTTCATGAGCAGCTCTATGGAATAGAGAAAATGACTTCCAGTTGTGGTATGAATACATGAATTGGTGCTTGAAAGAAAAGCACTAGGTGGAAAATAAGCTTCCAATAGCAAAGTCTTAGAGATTTTTGAAGAATTTTGAATTGTACATGGTAAATAATGCACTGAGGACAATGCATAGATAAGGGGGAGGGGAATGTAATACCCCAGGTCGATCCCCAATTGTAAATGTAAATATGTTTTATAGGATGGTGAGCTAGGTTATTATAGGCCAAAAGGCTTATGTGATTATTAGGTCGAAGAGCCTAGATGCTAAAGGCCAGTGAGCCTATTATTGTAATATGTAAACACTAATATCATTAATAAAGTACATCACTACTGCAGACCGACCCATAAATGATTATGGGGGGATAAACTCCACTAGAAAGGGAAGGGGGGCTAAGACTCTAGGAAGGGGCTAAGCTAGAGGGCTTAATCCCAAAGGAATATTATATTATTATTCCTAAAGTCTAAGGTATGCATATAATTTTATGTTATCCTAAGTTCTTATGGGAAGGGAATGAATTACAAGTGGAGGAAAGTGAGTTCCTTGAGGTCCATGTGTCATCAAGGGCGCATGCACATATATTTGGGGGAAATTAGTTCATTTTCCATCATTCCTTCAACATTGACCATTATTCTCTCCTACCATATGAACTCTACTGCTTCCATCACGAGACATGTACTTGGAAGGCTTAGCGTTGTGGACAACGAGAAACCTGGTTTGAATACACGTTGAAGAGGTGGGTTTTCAGGCCCGTGGTCGAAGAAGAGGGTTGTCAGGCCCATATGCATTTCTCTCTAGGTGAGATATTTGCTATGTCAAAGAAGTCGATTGTTAGGCCCGTGAGTAGTTTCTCTAGGCGAGAAACTACTCAGAATTGTTCCCTGGTGCATTGGGAAATAGCTACAGGGCTCTGAGACTTCCTATCCGGTCTGTTATTGAAGCCCCGGAAGGGAAGTGAGGAAACTGAGGGACTATTGAGAAGAAAAGGGGCACACTTCTTGGGGTGGGACAGGCATGTGGGGAATGAGAGACTGTAGGCTAGTTGTAGCATTTGGGCACCTTGGACCAATCAATTCTGTTGCTTATCAGACCTTAGACAGGCTTAGTATTCCCTTTTCCCTGGTAGAGTTTATCCCTATCTCAGGGGTGACCCACTATTGAGATTACGAGTAGTGTGGTCTATGGCTGGGAGGAACGTGGAAGGTCTGCACGCAATCAGTTATATTTATATCAAAGATAAGTGTCAATTGTGTGTTAAATTATGTGTTGCATCATTATTTATTCATTTTTTTATGGGTTTTTCCTATGTATGCTACATGTGTATTTATATTATTATTCTATATGAATCTTTGTGTTTGTGGAATATTTATATGTTTTAAATTTGGTATACAGCTCGAAAAAAAATCGTGTGGCATATCCTAACAATTGGATGTTGGGGATGCTACAATCTCTACAATTTTTGAGCAAAAAGTTCCTCTCTTTTTTAAATTGATATCATAAACAAGTATGTCAACATGTTCTAATTTTAATATTTCAATGCAATGATGGTTTACATTTTGTCCCTTTCTTTTTCACTTTTTGTCGATCTTTTCTTCTCAACTACCATCTCTATATTGTACACACCACTAAATGGGTGTGCATATATTGCATACCGATGTATTTAAATTGCTATAACTAATTCATTTCTTTATTGACCTTCATATCCTTTAAAATCCATAATGGATAAGCATGTGGATCTTTAGTTGCTAAAACAACAATCATGCAACCCTCTTTAATACATTGTATCGATCCCTTGTAAAGGTCTTACATGGCTTCACACTATGCATGTGAACTTCTAGACTCGATATACATTTATCTTACCTTCGGCCATGAAGAGTCAATAGAACCTTGAGAATCATGTTGTTGAATAGTATTTATTTCTTCATGTTCATATAATGTAGTCTGTTGACAACAAAATGGGTTCTTCAAAAATAAATCTACATTTTCTTAGCTTAAAATTATGTCACTTTGATCATTGGAAAAAGACTCCCACCAAATAGAATCAAGAACATCGAGATACACATACACAAATAGATAGATAGATAGATATGTGTGTGTGCGCGCACGTGCACCTACATGTGTGTGTGTGTGTGTGTGTGTGTGTGTGTGTGTGTGTGTGTGTGTGTGTGTGTGTGTGTGTGTGTGTGTGTGTGAGAGAGAGAGAGAGAGAGAGAGAGAGAGAATTTTTTCCTCCAAGCATTTAAAATAATGGACATCTTTATTATATCTTCATTCATTACATATTTAAGCAATTGATTCCAATAAAAATAACTTTGATGCATATGTTCAATGATATGGGATGAACTTCATAAATGATAAACCTAATGAAGGTCCTCATTCTAAAAAAGTGTCAATTGGGGATCTTTGAGGCTAAAATGGGCCTCATAATAAAATTTCCTAAAAAAACAAAATCAGAAAATGATTATAGTCAACCAATATGATTTAAAACGATAATTTCAACCCCATTGGTGAATAGTGTTGGAGGGGAAGAAATAAAACATTTTTTTCGCCAATTTTCAATTTATCTTCTTA
>ML783237.1:446179-463303 GCA_009831015.1 Picea engelmannii | reverse complement strand
AATTGTCGATGAAAAGGTATTTGAAAAAATATATAGTGATATTAGTTGTACTCTTATACAAAAATAGTTTTAAAAATATTTCAAATTCAACTCTAATAAAATGTCTTTGAAGTGATAAATTGACCTTAAAGGAGTGTTATTTTATTTTTTTAAGGTTTTGATTGCAAAAATATTGATGTTTTAGGTTGTGGCTTAAAAAATGTTCCAATTTTGATTTTAATCCAATCATGAACCTTCTAGATGCTCACCCATGGATCACGGGGACAATGAGATGTCTCTCATAAGAGACCGATGGGACCCGTAAAAAAAATAACTAATACAAAATGCCAACTAGAGTGGAGTATGTGTGGGCACTATTTTTCATGCTTAGGTAGAAGCCCCACATGTGACTTCAACTTGGGGAAGCATCATGTGACCAAGGTAGAGTCAAGGTGGGCACTATTTTTCATGCTTAGGTAGAATCCACACATTGGATTAAACTTGGAAACATATTAAAAATAATAAAAGGCAATAAATGGGCTTGGAAAAAGTTTGCATTGAAAAGAAGGTGCAACACACCCTCTACATAGGCACCCATAAATGAGATATCCCTTATATGTCATGAAACCCATTCCAAAAAGTATTTTTCTTATCCAAGTCATCTCATCCACATGACCTAGAGAGGGGTCCACTGGGGAAACACTCATAAACTTGAGGTATGATCACCCAATAGGTCGCTTTGTCAACCTTCCCATACTTAAACTTGGAAAATTGCATAGGCTCTTTGAGCACTTATTTATTTTGATGAGGTGGTTTGGATGTACATGATTAGATGGATATTTTATTGATTTGATTTAGTCATCATGATGCATCTGAATTGAGATCCTCATAGGGTGTATTCATTATCTTTGTAGGACCTAGTTGGTGGACAGTTTTGGAAGAAAAAGCCTAGCTTGGGCTTCCTTGGGACTTGAATCCCATAGTTTGTATACCATGGCCCACACATAGGACGACGATGCTAGCCTTTGGAGGCCTGAGGCGATACCATGGAGGACATAACCCAACCCTTAGCCAACCCAATGAATTTCTCTTGAGGATAAAACGTCACTTTTGAAGAGGTCGACGTCACCCTAGGGCTAGGGCTTGTGGTGGTGGTGTTGTTGCTTGACACTTGGCATATTTGGATGGAGAGGAGTACCTTGAAGACTCTAGCACTTGAGAGGGAGGCCTTTGAAGGCCCAATGTTTCATCTCCAATCTCAACATTTTGCTAAAGGTGCCAAAAAAAATTCCTAAAGGGGTGACGCCATGCTTCTTTTGGGTTTCTTATGTGAATTTTAGGGTTAAATTTGAATTTTATATTGTAAAGAGGAAAAGTAAGGGTTGTTGTCCCCTTACTTTTTGGTTTACCCTAACATTAAGTGGACAAACACTTTTAGTAGGATTTGTATAAATAGAGATCACTTCTATCTCATTTTGATCATAGCTCTCCCATTGTGAGAAGACTACTTGGCTTAAATGTGTGCCCTCTTTGGGAAATTTGATCTCTCTCTCTCTCTCTCTCTCTCTCTCTCTCTCTCTCTCTCTCTCTCTCTCTCTCTCATGCANTGTTCTCTCTCTCTCTCTCTCTCTCTCTCTCTCTCTCTCTCTCTCTCTCTCTCTCTCTCTCATGCAAATTTATTATAGTGAATTCTCTTGGTTATTTGTGGAGCAAAGGTGGTGCGCACCTCTTGGAGGTATTCTCTCTTGCTTATGAATGGTCTTTGCTTGGTGAACTAGGGTTTTATCTTGCATCTCTTTTGAAATTGGTAAGGAAAATATGCAATTGATAGTTCTTCTTGCTTGTTTCATAAATGTTATTGGTTTAAAACCTAGGAAGAGTATAAATCATGCATACACCATCCATTAAGCTTCATCTCATTTGCTAGTTGACAAGTCATTTATTTTGAGGTTGCTAGGAGGAGTACAAGGGTGTACACTCTCCTAGATTTACCTAAGTTTGATTGACATTCCCTAGGGAGTAAGAGGGTTTACTCCCCTATGGATATTGTGGATCTAACTCTTAATTCAAAGACTCCATTTACCCAATATTTGAATGCACTAATATGAAGTTTGCATTGGATAAATATAATTACTTGCATTGGGTAACGTGATTTTATGAGATTTTCAAATTGTTTGAAGTGGAATCAATACTACATGTTATTGGCTCAATTATTCCCCTAGGGCATCATATTTTTCCAAGTAATTCTTATTTATGTTATAAATTTAAGCTACAGCCACTAGGGCTGCATAAAACCCTAAACAAAACTCTAAATAACTCACAATTCAACTGTCAGAATTTGCTAATAATTTACCCCTATATTCTACTAGTCTTAGCACATCTTTTGGGAGGATTCTTTGTGATTTTTGGTGGATTATTTTTATGTTGTAACAAATCGTTTTCTACAACCATAAGGCTGCAATTATATCTCTGCAAAACTTGTCTATAATGGCCTTAAATTGTTGTTAAAATCTAATTCTTTTATACTTGAGTTATACTAGTACTTGCTAGCTTTTCTTTTGCATCATTTACTTGACTTTACCATCTTGTTTATAATGTCTAATAATCATTTCTTCACTGATATATATATTTGTTGACTTCTGAAAATAGGGACAAAAATCTAAACTTTATTTTCCATTTAACATATAGCTCGTATACTTGGTGTTTCCTGTGTCTCAGGCGGGTATCATCATCATCTGCAGGTGCTCAAACGTCTTGGTAGCCATTGACCACTACCGAGACTCACTTCCAAGCTACTTTCCATTTAGAAACTTGACCTATAAAGGAAACCACTCATAAGTATCACTTTCCATTTCTTTTCCCACCTAGGGTCATCCGAGATCCCTCCCTTGGAGTGATCGCTTCACCTCTAAATTGATGGGAGTACCTATATGAGGTGACAGTGGGTAGGTGTAACACCCTTTCTTCCCCCAACATGTAATTAATCACTAATTATGATCACCATGATATGGCATTGGAACAATGTAAATGTATTATTGTTTAGCTTTCCAAAAACTAACCGTGGGGGTGAAGCCTTGAAGTAATGGCCATGATATCACTAGAGGAAAGAGTGAGGAAACTGTAGAGAGGGTTCATTATGTCAAAATGACCCAATTTATTTTTGTTGAAATAATAAGCCTCATCCGAATTCCAAGGAAAAATCAGTTAATGAAAGAAGGAATGGTGGTTGAACAACCAACTACCCCCATGAATGGAAGCATGGAGGGCCTGGCTAAGGAGACAAAAGATTGTCAGCCCGAAGTACCACAGATTCCTACATGCCCAGACTGACTCGAGCTTCTTCTTACAGAAGGAACGAGACAGGTCCAGAACCTTCTTGGGGAGGAAAAAGGCATGCAAGAATACACATGAAGGCAGACAAAAAGGAGACACGCCAAGAGGGGGGTGTGTGACCAAGGATATGCATAGAGAAAGAGGAAGGGCGCGAGAGTCTCTCCAACTGAGAATAATAACTAGAATATTAAGTTGTTATGGTTATTGGAGAGAAGAAGAGAAAGGATCTCTGAGAATTGCATAAAACAGGACCTGAGTAGAAGGTCAGGAGCTTGATGTTGAGGGAGCATCTGATAAACCTCGCAGAGGTTGTGACAGAGAAATAACCTCTGCGAAACTACAAAATTTCCCTAGTGATATCATGGCTTGGCATAGGGGTGGCCAAAGTGCTAATAATGAATTCCCATGAGCCTATGGTTGGGTGGAAAGGCGAACACCCACAGTCAGTGGTAAGTGATCGACTGTAATAGATAAGTATTTTGTTTACCCTATGTACTTGAATTGAAATGCATGATTTGAATGTTTGTGTCTATGACTAAGATTTGTATGGTTTGATTGATATTAGAAATGCTTATCATTCCTTTGTAAACCCCTACATTTGAATGGTTTTCTATTTTCCTCTGTGTAGCAGCATGAGAACTATTAAACATGGGTCTGTAAATGAATCTAAGAATAAGTTTATGATCTCTGTATTGGTTGGAAAATCCTTAAGGGAATTTTTCCCAAGGATTGAATTTGTAATGCAAGAGTCGAGGTAGATTTAGCTAAAATACTTCAGTCTTGTTGACCCCTTGAATTTACCTTCACAAGATCACTAACTTCGAGATCTATGGAGGGAGGGCGCCTCCTTCAAACCATCCATCCGTGTGACCGAGAGATCATGTCCACATACCTAACAAAATAATGGCTAAGATCAGAGCATACAAACTTGGGGATTGTTGGAGAATCCATATGACTGAGAGGTTGGAACCCTTCGCTAGGTCTTAAAGGAGCTAATTTATTATGGCTTTGAAACTATGGGACTTCGGAGCTCTGGGATGCTATGACTTTACAACCTTTGAAACCAACCGAAGGTAACCTGATGGTTTGGTTACCCTTGAGGTTGATCGAAATTCGGTGGTCTCTTAACCATGACCATGGGATCTATCCCACCGATTAAATCCTTACCCACTTACCAGTTGCAAAGTAACGCGAGTTGTAGATCTGAGGATACTTGAGATCTTCCCTGACTGTTGGATCTATGTCGTGGTCAGTCTGGTGTTGACCACTTTGAGAGAACAAAGGTGCCATAACACCAAAACCCATGAATTCCATAGTTGTGAATTAATGTGAGTCGTGGATCTGGGGAGTCCTCTGAGAACCCCTCCCAACCATTCAATCAACCAATGGAAGGATTTGCGTATAGCACTTCGGAAAAGTCCTACTCTAGGAGAAAAGGAGTGTTAAGAGAGTAAAACCCCAAAATGTTGAACTCGCGAAGTGACGAGCATCGTATATACGAGGACGCTTTGAGACCTTTCCTAGCTGTTGGATCTAAGTCGTGGTCAGTCCGACATTGACCACTACGGGAAAAAGGGAGTGTTAAACAGGTAGAACCCCCGAACACTAAAGTCACGAAGTAACATGAACCATCGATCCAAGGATGCATTGGGATCCCTCCTGATCGTTGGATCTAGACTGTGGTCAACCCGACGTTGACCACTCTAGGAGTAAAGAGGATATTACACAACCAAACCCTTGAACTTTGAAGTCATGTAACAACGAAGGCTATAGATTTGGGGATCTATGTGGAATTGTCTCGACCATGGGATAAAAAGTAGTTGGAGGTGGCTGGAAGTAGTTAGAACTTCGAGGCTCTAGGATATCTCACAGGTAGTTGAGATTAGAGGCTCTTGGAGTTTGTCCATCCAGAGTGATGTGGCATGTTGACATCACCTAGGGTGGCGTGGACCCATGTTTGGCATGCCACATGTCACCTTGATTCATGCTTTTTAAAGGCCTTATATGCCAACTAGAATGTGACACATTTCACTCATTGAGAGGGCCACGTGTCATCTCTATCCTTTGTTGTGTGTCACCACCTTGTGCACGTTTTTTTGACCTAATGGTTATTAGGACCCCAAGAGTTCAAGAGTTCAAAATTCCGAGAGATTTAGGTTGTTATAATGTATGCTCCAAAGGGGCCAAAGGTTGGGGCTACGTGGAAGGACCTCGGGACTTTGAGAGTTAGGAACTCTAGGAGGCTTAGGATGTTTGAATGTATGCTCCAAAAGGACCGAAGGTCGAAGCTACGTGTTAGGATTTTGGGACTTTGGGACTTTGAGACTCTGGGAATGGTTTAGACATGGATACGAAAGATGAAGGGCCGAAGGCCTGGTGATCGCGAAGGTGTGGGGAACATCCCATTAACCACCTCTCTAGCGGCCATGTCATCTATAAGGGATAGCAATCGTGGTCAAGTCCATGCCAGATAGAATGGTACAAACGAGGTGAATCCAACATGGACTTTGACCAATGATTCCTGAAGAGCTTCGAAAGGGCATAACTTCCAATCCAGAGCTAGAATTGGAGCATGGTAATAGTCGCTAGAAATATCTTGAAGAGCAGAAGGTGATGGAGATCTCGAGAAGAGGATTCAAGATGATGGAGGAAAGCGAAATTTTGATGCCCCATCCCTTAAAAAGGTACTTAAGGGGTTGGGTGTGTTATAAAGTGGTATCAGAGCAGGCAACAAAACCTGGCCTGTTTGGGCTCACAAAAGTGTCAAGTGATTATATTTTCTTTCTTAGAAAACTTTAAGGGAGAGGGCACCCTGCCCTACCCTATTTAACAAAGCATGATTCAAAAACAGGCTTGGATGGGTCGGGGAAAAATTATAAGACTAGTTTACCAAGGCTAAGATGAGCCTGTTGAGAGTATTACTGTTGTACGTAAATTATCTGCATAAGTTCCTTGAGGAGAAGGGTGAAGATTAAAATTTAGTTGGGATTTTACCCAACAATATTGAATCATGCTAGACTGTGGCAGAAGAATCCTATCATTTCTTTCAGGAAATGATATCCAATCCTACAAAAGTGGGACTATGCCGAGGGGTATAATGCTTGGTGCACGAAGATATGTTGAAATGCATATCGCAAAGATAGAGCATGCATATGGCATGCATATATACTTATTATAGTCTGTCATTGCATGTAAAATATGGTGATGTCATAGATCACATGGTTAGTGATGATCTGACTATGGCTACATAAGTAAAAGGTTGATGATGTTGAGTACATAGTGCCTTATGAGGATAAGGTGGGAGGATTAATGAAATGTTGATCCTAGATGTGGTAGAGGAAGTGTTGGGACACTTCTAGATGACCAATGGGTTAGGTTGATAACCAGAGGTGGATGGTATCCATATGGATATGGCTTGGTACACTCAGATAGCCATAAGAGGGATTTTAGGAAAAGATTCCCCTGTAGAGATATGTTGACCAAGAGTGAACTGAGGCATGAAGAAGATACTAGAAATGGTTGTCTTACTACCTTGAGTGATGCAATAACTACCCATCTGAATTCTGAACTATGGAAGGTTTACAATAGAAAGGGAAAAAGTGACCCTTGTTGGTTATTGCCATGAAGAGAGGGAAACATCAGTATGAATTATGACTGTGAGACTGGTCATATGATTGACTGTAGCCTCTCACTAAAGAAAACTAATATTAAAAAAAATATATCAATGTGAATGGATGAGGTAAAGAGGTGCAAGTGATGCACCTACATATATACAAATATATGTATACATGCTTAAAAGAATACTATGACTGCAATCTCTCAACTGAGAGGGAAGCTTTGTATTGAGTGTCTCAATGATACTTGTCATAAGAATGATTGGAAGATCCTTGGGAGAAGGATCTAGAAGTTTGATATGTCCATGTGTATGAATGACATGGAAAAGGTACAAGAAATGAGCTTGCATGTTGTGTGTTTGGATATGGTTATATATGCTTGAGTGCAAGGATTTAATGCATTGTGAGGTTTCTTGATATGAAGACTGATATTAAGACCAAATAGATCTAAGTGAATAATGTTAAACTTGCAAATGATGCACATGTATGATGTATGAGTGAAATGTAAGGCAAGAATTGCACTTGCCCAGATTGAATGAATACCATGGATGCGTGGCTAACTCTATTATGAAGAGTCATGAAAATTTGTTTTTAATGATAGCTTAAGGGGAATGTACTCCATTCCCTCAGGAAATTCTAGTATAAACAGACGAAAGAGTAAATGAGCAAGGATGCAATGTTTTCATGATAAGAGGCAAAATGATTATTCCTTTGAGGATCGCATGAGAATGATTGTGAAAAATCATAAGTTGAATGCTTTTAAAGTAAATATGTATGTGATTTGTGAAATATACATATGGTAGCTACACACAGGATTATGATTATGCATGTGGTTAAGTACATTATGGATGTAATTTAACAAAACAAGGAACATGTGTGGATAAATAATCTAGATGCATAACAAAGATGCATGTTTATGTTCCTTGTGGAAATATTTGGTAAACGGTTGAAGATAAATCAAGGTTGAGGCCATCACAGATAGTGAAGGATATGCAATAAGGAGTTCCTTGTGGAGGAACTGTGTGAAGACTCTATCAGGAGAAAAAAGTCACCACCTTAATGACTGCTGAGAATTGAGTAGTGGGCTGCAAGAATATATATATATATATAAGAATCATGGATTACATTCTAAAACAAAATGTATGAGTGGAAGACTAACAAATAAATGTTGACCATTCTGACAACTAAATGGTAATGTGGAGAATCCACATGTTCATGATTCATTATGAACAAAAAGTATGCTATTGGAGCATGTTGATGTATCTAATAGGTTAGGGCAAGCTTAACGAAGGCTGCTCAAGGAAAACAAAAGGAATGTCCCAACAGGGAGTAGATTGCATAAGCAAGGAAGAAGAAAAAAGGGGAATACTTTTCTCACCCTAAAAGATCTGAATTGTTTAAGAGGGTTGTAAGCCTTAGAGAGCAGTTGTGGAAACAAGTACAACTGGGAAAAGAAAAATAAATAAATAAGTAATTTTGAATGAATGGTCTTGGTTAAGCTGTGATAAGTAAAGGCAATGAGGCCTTGGAAAATAACTCAGTTGGACTGAAATTCCAAGACTGCGTGGAAGGAGTTGGACAAGGGAAGAGTTCCTTGACCCCTTCATTGTTGTTTAATTTATTTCTATGGTACAAGAAATTGATTTACTAATGCAGGTAAGTGATTTGGCATAAAGATGTTGATGGTTGTATGATCATGGAATACAAAAAAAAAATGATTGGGACTGCACTAGCTAACACATTAAGGGGTAATGTGGTAGAGTGCATAAAGATATGTTGGGAAATATCTGAAAATGTTTTACTGATTTGAATGTTATGATACAAGCATTTTTATTTTACATGACGACTAATATATTTGTGATGTATGTCATGTGTAGAAAGAAAATTGGATTTGTTGATGAAAACAATTGCCAATGATGGACAACCTCAAACAAAGGACAACTATGAGAAGGTTGTTATTAAAAGATTGTTGAAGGGACTTTAAAAGCCCCCATAAAGCACCACTAATGAGGTAATATCAGAGAGGGTGATATCAACTAGAGAAGGTATAAAAAATTTCATACCTATGTGGCATAAGGTATGAAGGAATTTGGTAACAATCCCTTCTGAAAAGATTTCATTATCTTAAAGATATGCAAATAATTTTTGAGTGGCTATTGTATGCCATTGTTACCCAAGCAGGGTAAGATTCAGGAAAAAAGAACCTGAAAAATAGAGAGAGGAAGTCTATGCCAGTCAAGGATGAGTTATAATCCTTGTAATAAAATGCATGAGTAAAGAGGACCATGGGTACAATAACCAATCTAGGGAGATTGGGAATAAATGTGTTCATAGTTATCACATTGCATGGAATGCATTGAGGAAATGAATGTTTGCATAAGAGGGCATACAATGGATTTCCATCAAGGAAGGAGGACCTTCCACTACTCCACTTGAATTGTGTAATTGATAAAGAAAGGAAAATTTGGGTGGCCATGAGTGCTAGCACCTTGGTCACTAATGAAGGAAGAATGCTTGCATGCATTCAAGAGAAACTTTTAGTTTCATATGTGTTGATTTGAGATCGTGATCACCCTGTAGCAGGTAGCATAGTCCTGCTATAATAATGAATGAGAATGATTAAACTTATGGTGAAGAGGTTGGTTGATCTCCAACACTACATGGCCAGGTGCTTGTCATAAGTATGGAAAACTTGAACCCAATGTAAGGGTACATTGGGTATGGATGTGGCCATGAAGATTGGAACATTGATTAAAGTCAATTGATATTTGAGTTACATTTGGACAATTTGGTATGTTGATAGGATGCATAGGTAGATAATGATATTTCCTTTTCTCTGTACCCTTGAATAAATGAAAATGACTTGGACTATTAGTATGCATAGTGTTGAAAATATAATGTGCAGGAATAGTAACAATTTGTTTAGATGAGACATGTTTAAACTGTAGAAAGAAACAGGTCTTGGATATGGCAGTGTTGTAAGCCCATAAGGAAGACCAATTGCCTATTGATCTAAACTTCTATGGGAAGGAAGGTCCCATACTAGAAAATCTTGTTCCTGTGCGAAACAAATATGAAAAATAAATGTGGAATGTGGAAATTTGTGGGTAACCGATTTGTAAGAAAATTATGAATTTGAAATTGATGACAATATCTCATAATTTCTATATACATGTGATACAGGTGATATGAAAATATTTTTATAGGGAGGACAGGTGAAGGTTGTCAAGATAAAAATCATGAAAAAGACTATGGTTGAGACACAAGGACTCGATGGTAAGCCTTGATCGCCCAAGAATATGTTGTGTTGTGGTAACACAAGCCAAAGGGACACCTCGACAGAGAAATTCTAAGGGACGCCTCGAATGTAAGGCTCAATGAAGTCTTTAGAACTCTTCCTGTGCAAGAAATCCTTGGCAAGGTAAGATGGGTCGCCTGAGGGACTTTATAGTAGAGACGGGGATGCCTGAGCCTGGGCCTGGAGGGTGAGTGACCGCAAGGAAGAGGAGACTATGATAATTCTTATAAACCATTGATTTGGATCATGCACACAATGGGTATGTCCAGGAAAAATAGTGAGCCAAGATAACAAGAAAACCGTGTGGATGCAAATCCATGAACTACATAGATAAGTATTGTGCTAGATTATGAAATTTTCCTCTTGAATTTTGAACAACAGTAAGATGTTTTCATGGGAAATTGTGATTAATATGCTTGTTGTCCAAAATTATTGAAGGAAGGTGACAAAGGCCAAGGGTCTGGAAAGGACCTAACCAAGAAAGAGGATCAATATTTCTGAAGCAGTTGAATGAAAAAGGCATGACAAGTGTTACTGAGAAAGAACATTGAGGACAGTGTTTCCTTTTAAGGGGGAGGGGATTGTAACACCCATGTTTCCCCCAGCTTGTAATTAATCATTAATTATGATCACCATGATATGGCATGGGAACAATGTCAATTTATTATTGTTTAGATTGCCAATAACTGACTGTGGGGGTGAAGCCTTGAATTACTGGCCATGATATCACTAGAGGAAAGAGTGAGGAAATTGTAGAGAGGGTTCATTATGACAAAATGACCCAATTTATCTTTGTTGAAATAATAAGCCTCATCTGGATTCCAACGAAAAATTAGTTAATGAAAGAAGGACTAGTGGTTGAACAATAAACTACCCTCGTGAATGGAAGCATGGAGGGTCTGACAAAGGAGACAAAAGACTGTCAGCTCGAAGTACCACAGATTCATGAAAGCCTAGACTGAACCGAGTTTCTTCTTACAAAAGGAACATAACAAGGCCAGAACCTTCTTAGGGTGGAAAAAGGCATGCAAGAATACACACAAAGGCAGCTAAGAAGGAAACACACCAGGAGGGGGTTCTGCGACCGGGGATATGCAGAGAGAAAGAGGAAGGGCGTGAGAGGCTCTCCAACTGAGAAGAAGAATTGGAAGATTAAGTTGTTCTGATTATTGGAGAGAAGAGGAGAAAGGATCTCTAAGAATTGCAGAAAACAAGACCTGAGTAGAAGGTCATGAGCTTGATGCGGAGGGAGCATCTGATAAACCTCACAAAGGTTGTGACAGAGAAAGAACCACTAATAAACTGCAAAATTTCCCTAGTGATATCATGGGTTGTCATGGGGGTGGCCAGAGTGCTAAGAATGAATTCCTCTAATCCCATGGTTGGGTGGAAAGGCGAACACCCATAGTCAGTGGTCGGTGATTCACTGTAATAGATAAGTATTTCATTTACCTTGTGCACTGGAATTGAAATGCATGATTTGAATGTCTATGCCTATGACTAAGATTTTCAGGGTTTGATTTATATTAGAAATGCTTATCATTCCTCTGTAAACCCATGTATTTGAATGGTTTTTTTATTTTCCTTTGTGTAGCAGCATGAGAATTGCTAGACGTGGGTATGTAAATGAATCTAAGAATAAAGTTACGATCTTTGTATTGGTTGGAAAATCATTAAGGGAATTTTTCCCAAGGATTGAATTTGTAATACAAGAGTCAGGGTAGATTTAGATTAAATACTTCAGTCCTGTCGACCCCTCGAATTTACCTTCATAGGATTACTAACTTCGAGCTCTGTGGAGGGAGGGCACCTCCTTCAAACCATCCATCTGTGTGATTGAGATCTCATGTCCACGACCCTAACCAAATAATGGCTAAGAGTAGACCGTACAGCTTCGAGGCTTGTTATAGAATCCAAATGACCGAGACCTTGGAACCCTTCGCTAGGTCCGAAAGGAGCTAAGCTATTCTGGCTTCGGAACTCCGGGAGTTTGGAGCTCCGAGATGTTATGACTTTACAACCTCTGAAACCAAATGAAGGTAACCCTCTGGTTTGGTTACCCCTGAGGTTGACCAACATCTGGCAGTCTCTTAACCATGACCACAGGATCTATCCCACTGATTAAACCCTGACCCACTTATCGATCGCAAAGTAACGCGAGACATAGATCTGGGTATACTCGAGATCTTCCCTGACTGTTGGATCTACGTCGTGGTCAGTCCAACATTGACCACTTCGGAAGAATAGAGGTGTCATAACACCAAAAACCCTGAATGCCATATTTGCAAATTAATGTGAGTTGTGGATCTAGGGAGTCCATTGAGAACCCCTCCCAACTGTCTGATCAACCAATGGAAGGATTTGTGTATAGCACTTCAACGAAGTCCTACTCCGAGAGAAAAGGAGTGTTAAGCGAGTAGAATCCTCGAACGCTAAACTCGCAAAGTGATGAGAGTTGTATATCTGAGGATGCTTCAAGACCTTTCCTATTCGTTGGATCTAAGTTGCGGTTAGTCTGATGTTGACCACTCCAGGTGAAAGGGAGTGTTAAACAGGTAAAACCCCCGAATGTTGAAGTTGTGAAGTAACATGAACCATCGATCTAAGGATGTGTCAAGATCCCTCCTAACCATTGGATCTAGATTGTGGTCATCCAGGTGTTGACCACTCTGGAATTAAAGAGGATATTACACAGCCAACCCCTGAACTCCGAAGTCGTGAAGAAAAGGAGGTCGTAGACCTAGCAATCTACGTAGAACTGTCTCGACCATGGGATAAAAAGTAGTGGGAGGTGGTTGGCAGGAATTCGTACTTCGTGGATTCAGGCGATCTCACAGGTAGTCAATATTAGAGGCTCCCAAAGGCTATCCGTTTGGAGTTATGTGGCATGTTGACGTCACCCAGGGTGACATGGACCCATGTTTGGCATGCCACATGTCACCTTGATTCGTGCTTTTTATAAGCCTTATATGCCAACTGGAACATGACACGTGTCACCCATTGATAGGGCCACATGTCATATTTTTCCTTTTCCGTGTGCCACCCCCTAGTGCGCGGTTGTTTGACCTAATGGCTATTAGGACCCCAGGATTTTGGGAGTTTGGAACTCCGAGAGATTTAGGTTGTTAGAACGTATGCTCCAAAGGGTCTATGTGGCAGGACCTCAGGAGTTTGGGAGTTTGAAACTCTGGGAGGTTTAGGATGTTAGAATGTATGCTCCAAAAGGGCCAAAGGGCGGAGCTACATGGCAGGATTCTGGGACTTCAGGACTCTGAGAATGGTTCATACATGGATAGGAAGGATGAAGGGATGAAGGCCCGGTGATCACGAAGGCGTGGGGAACATCCCCTATAACCACCTCTCTAGCGGCCATGTCATCGCTAACGGATGACAACCATGGTCAATTCCATGCCAGTTGCATTGGTACAAACGAGGTGAATCCCACATGGGTTCCACGTGGCCTTTGACCAATGATCCCTGAAGAGATTCAGAAGGGCATAACTTCCAATCCAGAACTCAGATTTGAGCATGGTAACAGTCATTGGAAATCTCTTGATGATCAGAAGGTGATGGAGATCTTGGGAAGAGGATTAAACATGATGGAGGAAAGAAAAATTTTGATTCCCCATCCCTTAAAAAGGTACTTAAGGGCTTGGGTGTGTTATAGTAGGTATTCTCCTAGTTATCTCCATCTCGTGGTTTGGGTCGAGCTTTGCCCAACCTACAACTTGTGCGATAATATTTTGGCATCATTTCTAGGGAGGATTTTGAATCCTATTATGATCCCTAACGACACTTTGGTAAGATATCCTAAATCCTTTCCCTAGCTTTCCCGACGACTCCACTTAAAGGAAGTACCCTTTCCTTTTCCCTTTCTTTATGATTTAAAACTCATCTGGGGACTCCACTTATGGAAAGTTACATTTCCCTTCCCTCCATTTTTTATGATCATTAAGTTCATCTGGCGACTCCATTGAAGCGACATCTTGAATAATGGAACCATGGCATCACGGGATTTTCCATGGTCCTTCCACAAGGTATACCCTTCTATCGATGTTCAAAATATCCCTAGATACCCAAACCTTTTCCTTGCAAGGTGGAGGGAAAATTTCCCCAAATTTGATGGTGACTCAACTCTATGAGTCACCCATGTTGACAACTATATAAGGTATGCTTCAAATATAAATGTAATGCATGAGGATGTACTAATGAAAATTGTTGTATCTTCTATGGACTCGAGTCAAAGGAAGTGGCTTGCAGACTTGTTTGATCCGAAAAGTGTTTGATATTCTACAAAAAAATTCTAGAGTAGTTTTCATTTTTAGTTTTTTATTATATGGACAAAGGATGAGTAATCCATCCTACTCTTAAACGTTTGTTGTTTCGGTATGTGTAGGAATAGGTATACCAAGAGATGTTGTGGTTCGCATGCACTATATGATGAGTACATGTCCCGAAGTAGGAGCCAGATGTTATCCCTAATTTTAGGGATAACTAAGGATATGATGTCTCAAGGCCCTCAGGTTGCAGACATTGAGTACCAAGAGACAATTTGACCAGTAGTGTCCACTTGCATAGACAAAGACCTACCTCACCACCATAGTTCCAGGCTCATCATGAGGGTATCCACCACATCATCTGGCTTCCATAAGACATTGGGTCTTGCTTTATGAGGTACAAGTCAAGTATTATGATGAGTACCATTTCAATATTTGAGGCATTTGAGTTTGTTACATTTTAAATTTCTTTTGATTATGTAACATTTGCTTGGACATTATTCTTTTTTCCTTGTTTCACCTTGGTGGTTACATTGCACACTATTAAGTGTGTCACCCTTAGGGATAGGTTTACCACTAGGAGGTCATATTGACAGATCACCGTGCCATTCCCAACCATACTTGTCACTTTCCACACTTCATTCCCTCATTTCCTTACCTTTTGGTATTTTTGGGTGTACTGGCCCAAGAAGGGATTGCCCCTCATTTCATTGGAAGAAGGGAATGAAGGCCCATAGGCTTATAGCTGGAAAAGGATAAAATCCAATCATGAACCTTCTATATGCTTTCCCAGGGATCCCAAGGACAATGAAATGTCTCTCATAAGAAATTGATGGGACCCATAAAAAAATAACTAATACAAAATGCCAACCAAAGTGGATCATGTGTGGGCATTGTTTTTCATGATTAGGTAGAATCCCCACACGTGACTTCAACTTGGGGAACCATCATATGACCAAGGTAGAGTCAAGGTGGGCACTATTTTTCATGCTTATGTAAAACTCCCACGTTGGTTTATTTGAGATCCCTAGAGGGCGTATTCATTATCTTTGCGGGACCTAGTTGGTGGACAGTTTTGGAAGAACAAGCCTAGCTTGGGCTTCCTTAGGGATTGAAGTCCACAGGTTCAATACCATGGTCCACACACCAGACGACTATGATAGCCTTTGGAGGCCTGAGGAAATGCCATGGAGGACATAAACCAACCCTTAGCCAGCCCAACGATTTTCCCTTAAGGATAAAACGCCACTTTTGAGGAGATTGACGTCACCTTAGGGCTAGGGCTTGTGGTGGTGGTGGTGTTGCTTGACACTTGGAATATTTGGATGGAGAGGACTATCTTGAAGACCATATCACTTGAGAGGGAGGCCTTTGGAGGCTTAATATTTCATCTCCAAGCTCAATGTTTTTCTAAAGGTGCCAAAATGTTTCCCTAAAGGGGTGACATCATGCTTCTTTAAGGTTTATTATGTGCATTTTAGGGTTAAATTTGAATTTTATAATGTAAAGGGGAAAAGTAAGGGTTTTTTTCGTCTTACTTTGTGGTTTACCCTAAAATTAAGTGGAAAAACACTTTTAGTAGGATTTGTATAAATAGAGATCACTTCTATCTCATTTTGATCGTAGCTCTCCCATTGTGAGAAGACTACTTGGCTGAAATTTGCTCCCTCTTTGGTAAATTTGATCTCTCTCTCTCTCTTGTGCAAATATCTTATGGTGAATTCTCTTGGTGATTTTTGGAGCTAAGTTGGTGCACACATCTTGGAGGTCTTCTCTCTTTCTTATGAATGATCTTTGCTTGGTGAACTAGGGTTTTATCTTGCATCTCTTTTGAAATTGGTAAAGAAAATATACATTTGTTAGTTCTTCTTGCTTTTTTCATAAATGTTATTGGTTGAAACCCTAGGAGGAGTATAAATGCATACACCCTCCATTAAGCTTCATCTCATTTGTTGATTGACAAGTCATTTATTGTGAGGTTGATAGGAGGAGTACAAGGGTGTACACCCTCCTAGATTTACCTAAGTTTGATTGGCATGCCCTAGGGAGTAAGAGGGTTTACACCCCTAGGGATATTATGGATCTAAGTCTGAATTCAAAGACTCCATTTACCCAATATTTGAAGGAACTAATATGAAGTTTGCATTGGATGAATAAAATTACTTGCATTGGGTAACATGATTTTACAAGATTTTCAAATTGTTTGAAGTGCAATCAATACTACATGCTATTGACTTGCTTGTTCCCCTAGGGCGTCATATTTTTCCAAGAAACTCTTATTTTTGTTGTAAATTTAAGCTACAGCCACTAGGGCTGCAGAAAACCCTTAAAAAATCTCTAAATAACTCACAGTTCAACCGTTAGAAGTTGCTAATAATTTACCCCTATAATCTACGAGTCCTAGCACATCTTTTGGGTGGATTCTTTGTGATTTTTGGTGACTGATTTTTTTTCTGTAACAATTTGTTTGATACATACATAAGGCTGCAATTATATCTATGCAACACTTGTGTATAACATCCTTAAATCATTTCTAAAGTCTAATTCTTGTATACATGAGTTATACTAGTACTTGCTAGCTTTTCTCTTGCATAATTTACTTGACTTTAGCATCTTGTTTAAT
>ML783237.1:413383-437326 GCA_009831015.1 Picea engelmannii | reverse complement strand
ATAAGCTGCTTCTCTTTAATGGTGATGTTACTGATTGATTGAAGGATTGTTTTCATTAGTTTGAGCCCTTGTTAGTATGAATACAATTTGTAGGATCGTGTCTTTTGTAGGGATGCAATTTCTAGGATCTTGTATGATCGGACAAAATATGCCTTCTTTCCTTCAATATACACAATGCATGGCATGGAATCTCAGGGAGAAGCTTGTGGTTTGTTTTTGTATGTATACCTACCGTGTAGTTTGCTATGAGACTGATATTTCTCATTATTGAAAATAATAAAAAATTATGAGCTTTCATGGAGCATAATGGCCCCAGTGATGGATGTCCAAATGGTATGTATCCCTAATAAAAAAATTATAAGCTTTCATGGAATGAAACATAATGGCCCCAGTGATTGATGTCCAAATGGTATGTATCCCCAAGTGGGTGGTTGTCTGGTTCAGACACATGGGTGGTGGCTTTATGGATGGTATGTATCTCTAAGTGGGTGGTTGTCTGGTTCAGACAATGGGTGGTGGTTGTCTGGTTCAGATACATGGGTGGTGGCTTTATGGATGGTATGAATCTTGAAGTGGGTGGTTGTCTGGTTCAGACAATGGGTGGTGGCTTTATGGTTCAAAATTATGTTGTGGTTTATATTCATGTTTTGATTCATGTGTGGGAAGATAGGTTTTCTTAAAGCAAATATAATATAAAATTCATATTGTTTTCAAATGTCATTTAAGATTCAAATTCATGTAAATTGGAATGGAGTTCATATCCAGGTTCATGTTCAGTGGATTTACAGTTAAAATTCAAACTTATGTTAATATTTATGTTTAAATTTAGTCAGTTTGAGTGGGTCTAATGGTTTAGAACAAGTATTTTCTCTTTGGAAATAGTTGGTTCAAAATCAGAAAGGGTAGAGTTTGTATATGTGGATTGAATTGTCTATTGTTATGAGGCTAGAAAATGGAATTTATGTTAATGTTATTAAATAAAATATTTGAGATTTTTAGGTTTAAAACAAGGAGGGAGTAGAGTTTTTACATGTTGATTGATTAATATTGTCTATTTTTATAAGGCTTGAAAATATAATTTATATTAATGTTATTAAATAAAATATTTGAGATTTTTAGGTTCAAAATTAAAAGGGGTAGAGTTTGTACATGATTAATATTGTCTATTGTTATGAGGCTTGAAAATGGAATTTATATTAATGTTATTAAATAAATTATTTGATATTTTTAGGTTCAAAACTAGAAGGGGATAGAGTTTTTACATGTTGATTGATTAACATTGCCTATTGTTATGAAGTTTAAAAATGAAATTTATATTAATGTTATTAAATAAAATATTTTAGATTTTTTTTTTATAAATCTTAGAAAAATAGTTATCTTAATGTTTAGATTAGGGAATATAAAAGTTGAGGGTTTGGCTTTGGCTTAGTTCTTGAAAAATTCTTATTCATTTTTTAAAATAAATAATTTAAAATTAATATAGAAAATAATAAATATTGGTTATGAATTGGGTGTATTGAGTGATTGGTCCAAATCTCATTTTGTGATTGTGACCTCTATTGTTGAGATGTTGTGAGCTCTATTGTTGTTGAAATGTTGGTTTGACTTTGAGGTATAAAAAATATAATTTTTAACATGTCATTATCCACAACAATAATATTAAAATAAAAGTTATATGTAAGTCAAATATTTATCTATAACAATAATATTAAAATAAGAGTTAAAATGTTGGTTTGACTTTGAGGTATAAAAAATCTAATTGTTAACATGTTATTATCCACAACAATAATATTAAAATAAAAGTTATATGTAAGTCAAATATTTATCTATAACAATAATATTAATATTTATCTATAACAATAATATTAAAATAAGAGTTATATGTAAGTCAAATATATCACATTTATTATAAAAAACATACTCACATATATTGAAACAAAATATTTTCTTTAAAATTTAATGCAAAATAACATAATATAAATGTCCAAGTCATAACATGTTTTAAATATTACTTGTACAAATGTTAAAACTACCTTTGCATTTATAGACTGTGATACTACCAAACTACAAGTTATTTGTCCAAACTCAAGGCAACACCTATCTAACTTAATCCAAGAAACAATCTTTAATGCCTCATTCCTTCTCCTATTGTGCCACTATTGTAAATCCTTCATTCATATCCCAAGTTGTTCTTAAGGGGGGATGTTAGGATATTTAGACACTTAAGAGTTAGTTAAGATCTATTTGAACTGTTCCAAATCCTTCAACACTAAGAGATCTATCATCACCAACAAATATTTTCTTGGTTTTACATTCATTTAGAGCAGAAAATATGTCTATATTCTTAGCCATATGATAAGATGCTCCAAAATCAATAAGCCACTCATCGAAAGAAGAAGTAGAAGTTGTATTGAAGGAGAAACCAGAAACATAAAGTGCATGTCCATGAAAAGAAGTAGAATCAATATTGATGTTGTGTTTCTTCGTTGTTGCTTCTAAAACTGCCATCTTCTTGAAACATTTGGACTCATCATGACCATCTTTATCACAAAAGTTGCAATGTTTGTCAGTCTTATTATTTTTATATTTTTCTCCTTTGTCACCATTATGAGCAAAAGTTGTTTGAGTGGGTTTGCAACCCTTATGTTGCTTGTTGTTGTGGCGAGGATGTTGCTTCTTGGGATTATTGGGTTTATGTTTCTAATGGACAACTAAGGCTTTGTTGGAGGTACCTGCAGTGTTGATCACTCCAAGTTGTACACGCTTATCTTTCTCTCTAATCAAAGCATCACAAAAGTTCTCAAGAGTGGGTTTTTGAAAAGTTGTCCCTAGAGCCCCTTTCATGGCATAGAAGCTAGATACAAACACAGAATATGCACTACCTAGCTTAGAAATAATAAGATAGATGTAATGATCTTCTTCTATCTTTATCTTACATTCTTCACATAAAGTTCAGAGTATTTTAAACTTAGATAGATAACCTTCAATGCAAGAAAAATCACTTGGATTTAAAGTCAGTACTTGATTTTCTAACTGTTATGCTCGAATAATATTGTGTTTACCAAACACAAATTCAATATTTTTCCAAACTTCTTTGGGTTTATCAATTTGGTTAAGGTGGAACCTTAAATCAGGAGAGATGAACATTTTGATTAGTCCACGTGCTTCATCATTCCTATTAGCCCATTTTAATTTATTATCATCATCAATATGTTATGTTTCATTTCCCAAGGTAATCCGGTACAAGCCTTTACTTCTTAATAAATCCTCCATATGAGATTTCCATTGGAAGTAGTTGGTGCTGGTAAGCAAAAGATTACTTGAAGAAGCCATATTAAATATGTAGATTATATGGATTAAAAAACTGAAACTAATGATATGGATGGAAATATCTCGAAAAATTAGGCGGTTTAAAAAAAAAACCGTACTGAAAACGGACTTCGGATGTGAAAGTTATGCTCTTTTTTAAAAAGGCATAAACGGTAACCAAAGGACCACGTGATGAAGTGACCCACTTTTCTAAAAAGAAGTGGGGATCACTTTTACAATGAAGTTACTTTATAAAAGAAAAGTTGCATGCAAAATAAATAACTCTAAAATATTAAAGCTACTTATAGTGATTCACATTTATACTTGAAGTGAAATACACTTTACAATAGAGCATGAACTCAAGACCTCTTACTTAATAAGGAAAATTTTAACCAAATGGGCTAGAAAAACATATTGCATTGTTTAGCAGGAGGATTGGGGGTGTTGTTGTTGTTGTGGTGGTGGTGGTGGAAGACGGCCTTGGAGAACGTGCTAAAAAAAACTCTTTTCACACAAGAAAAAATTTCCACTCCTCGATGACAACAAGAGTTAGATCTCAGTTAGCTTACCCGAAAAATGCACATTTTTCTATCTGTTTCTGATTTGTCGAGTTCGCATGGGGTGCGACAAAAAGAGCATACATAGATCTAAAAGATTAGCGACTCGGAAACAAACAATATAAAACCGAAATAATACTCTGCAAAAAATTTAAAAAGTGTGTATTCAAGCTTTATACCTCTGGATCTAGCTGAAATGGTCGTATCTTGGGAAAACATAAACCTTTTCGAGTGAAACAAAAGCATTCATGAATTAAACGAGTGCTCTGAACGTAATGTAACAGTCCTCTAAGCCAAAAAATGTATGGAAATGGAAGAAAACGGATATGAGGCAACTCGACTTCACAATCTCGATCTACAACAGGAGTGGTTCTTCAAACAGGCTCTGATACCATGTTCGACAACACAGGTATTCCAATAAAAGATGAACACCTTTAGTAATCACTCACAAAACTAGATCAAAGATCAACACACCGATGTTTTAATGTGGTAAAACCCCTATGGGGAAACATCCATGACCCCAGCCAACGTGACCACTTGGAGCAGTTTATTAATGCAAAATAAAAATATTACAAAGAGATTTTACACGAGAGATTCTTACAATCGATCATCGGAAAATGAACCTTGTAACACACCCGACCCCTAAATTCTCTTTTAAGGGGTGGGACATCAAAATTTTATTCTCCTTAAGTAATGAAATCCTCCATTCGAGTTCTTTATCACAATTTTCTCATCTAGATCTTTCCAACCACGATCTCCATGCTCAAAACCGAGCTCATAACTGGAAGATATACCTCTCCCAAGTTCCTCCGGTGTTCATTGGTCAGGGCCATGTGGCTTCCATGTGGATCCGACTCAATATCCTTCATCCTAAGTTCTATGATATCCCAGAGCTTTCAGTGTTCCTAAATCTATGGTGGAGATCCATCCACCAACTAATCCAACAACTAGGCTTGATCCTCGGCTAACTCATAGGTTAGTAGGGAATTTGGCGTTCGACGTTCAAATTTGAATTTCAGGCCTAGCCCCTTCCCTATAGCTATAATCTGATACGATCACGGGCTATGACCATACACTAAGACAACAAGTGCCTATTTTGGTGCTTCGATCTTCAGGCTCCGGACGTTTCAAGTTATGACACCACAAATCCCCCGAACTGTCGAATTGGCAAATTTTGGGTATGATATGGGGATCAACGGTCCCCATTCTCTTTCAATATCAACGACCCATGATTGCTTCGGGCCTCCAGACTTAATGGAATTCAAAAACACCTCTCCTAAAGTCTTCCAGAGTGCCAATTCTTTGGACTAAGAGATCTTACGCCACGCTTCCACAGAACATCAATTGTTCTGATTTACTTCGGGACTCTGTGCTTCGGCGATTTCCCAAGTACTCATAAATGAAAACCTACAAAGTGCAATCCTTCTGGAGTGTCATATCTGTTGACACTTGTCCTCTTATACCGTTGGCTCAAGTGGACTCCAGCCTCACGTCCCCAAACGATGAACAGTTGAGATCTTCTCCGTTACTCCGATATTCGGGGATTTTCGAAGCACCAAGCTTCAAATCCTATAGAGTGGCTCTCCTCCAGAGTTAACAATATACTAACATGCATCCTGGTTGATGGAAGGTTCAGATATCCTCCGGCTCCCTGCGAATTTAGGAGTCTTCAAACTTTTACACTTGCTTCCTCCCGGTGTGTTAAACCTCCGTAGTACAGGATTTGGTGTCACATGTCTCCTGACGCCAATGACTAGGATGGACTCCGACACTTAGAGACTTTGGTGATTTCACCCACTCCCCGCCTATAAACTCTCGGAGTGTCCAGTCTCTAGACTAAAGGATCTGTCGCCATGTGTCCTTTGTGATGGACAATCGAGATCTACTCCGACCTTCGAGGGTTTTGACGTTACAATACCCTTGTCCTCTCGAAGCGGTCAACGCTGGGCTGACTACATCGTAGATTCGACAGTTGGGATAACTCCCAGGAATCCTCATATCTACGACCCATATTAACTTCGGGACTTCGGGACTTCAAGGGATTCACCTCCTTTACAACGAATATGCCCAATTCGGCAGACCCGCGAAGTCCAAAGGGCTCGAAGGATTAATGCCCACATTCCTTCTCTAGATCTGACGATCGTGAAGAACTTCGGCTCCTCCCAAACTAATCTCATACATGCATCTTCCAAACGAAAGGGTCTTCACTTTCAGGACTTGAATCTCTCTATCCTTCCCGAGCTTCATCAGCTCTGAAATATTTAGGCACTTTGCGCTATTTCTCTTAAAATTAACACTTAGAAGAATCTTCTGCGCACCCCTTGCGCTCATCCATCAACTCTAGAACTTAAGAGGTTCTCAGTCTATGGCTGCCTCATAGAGACCCTATGCATACATGCACTAGCTCTCCTGAGATTAACAGACTCCTTCCTCCAGGAGACTCAGAATGAATGGGAGTGTCGACATGCTTACGTGAAATTGTGCCCAAGGTCAATGAACTCACAGTTCATTTATTTTAACTTGAGCCACCACAAAGCTCGAGTATTTACATGTACAAGCTAGATAATTCCTTACTTGATTAAATACACAATCAAGAAAAATTAAAGGGATACAATATAATCATTAAGTAAACATGCACATCCCTTAAATGTTCATAGGATATCCAACTTTAATTTACAGTTATAGTTCAATTACACAGGATATGAGAATACTTATCTATTATAGGTTGCAGCCAACTAACTAATTGTGGGTGTGCACCTTTCCACCCAACCATAGGCTCAAAGGCATTCATTCTTAGCGCTCTAGCCACCCCCGTGCCAAGCCATGATATCTCCATGGAACTCTCGCAGTTTCTCGGGGATTATTTCTCTATCTCAACTTTTGCTCAAGTTATGTTCTTTGCAAACTCTCAGATATTTTCCTCTCTATTATGGCCTCGACGAGGTTGATCATATGCTCTCTCAGCATCAAGCTCATGACCTTCTATTTATCATTTCGTTGGAGAGCTCCTGGTAGGGACCTAACCCCTCTCGTAGGTAGAACAATATATTCCGATGTAATAAAGGTCAGTATTAATAAGGCCTTGCAATAAGGTAGAATAAGTCGAATGTAAAAATACCTAATAGAAGCTTCCACTTCTAGAAGGATCTTCCTCTAGATGGTTCTCTCGATAGACATATTTGGTATAAATAGGAGTTGAGGGTATGAGAACCCTAGCTTGGATATTATTGTAATAAAGCTCTGCTAGACTGGAGGTTGCCCCATCGAAGAGGCAAGTGAATATTTCTCTCAGTAATCAAAGTGTTCCTGAATGAAACGAGTGCTCTGAACGCAATGTAACAGTCCTCTTAGCCAAAAAAGTATGGAAATGGAAGAAAAAGGATATGAGGCAACTCGGCTTCACAATCTCGATCTACAAAAGGAGCAGTTCTTCAAACAGGCTCTGATACCATGTTCGACAACACAGGTATTCCAACAGAAGATGAACACCTTCAGTAAGCACTCACAAAACTAGATCAAAAATCAACACACCGATGTTTTAACGTGGTAAAATCCCTATGGGGAAACATCCATGACCCCAGCCAACGCGACCACTTGGAGCAGTTTATTAATGCAAAAGAAAAATATTACAGAGAGATTTTACACGAGAGATTCTCACAATCGATCATCGAAAAATGAACCTTGTAACACCCCCGACCCCTAAATTCTCTTTTAAGGGGTGGGACATCAAAATTTCATTCTCCTTAAGTAATCAAATCCTCCATTCTGGTTCTTTATCACATTCTGCTCATCTAGAGCTTTCCAACCACGGTCTCCATGCTCAAAACCAAGCTCAAAACTGGAAGATATACATCTCCCAAGTTCCTCCAGTGTTCATTGGTTGGGGCCATGTGGCTTCCATGTGGATCTGACTCAATATGCTTCATCCTAAGTTCTCTGATATCCCAGAGCTTTCAGTGTTCCTAAATCTATGGTGGAGATTCATCCACCAACTAATCCAACGACTAGGCTTGATCCTCGGCTAACTCACAGGCTAGCGGGGAATTCGGCGTTCGACGTTCAAATTTGAATTTCAGGCCTAGCCCCTTCCCTATAGCTATAATCGCATACGATCGCGGGCTATGACCAGACGCCAAGACAAAAAGCGCCTATTTTGGTGCTTCAAGATTCAGGCTCTGGACGTTTCAACTTATGACACCACAAATCCCCCGAACTGTCGAATTGGCGAATTTCAGGTATGCTATGGGGATCAACGATCCCCATTCTCTTTCAATATCAATGACCCACGATTGCTTCGGGCCTCCAGACTTCACGGAATTCAAAAACACCTCTCCTAAAGTCTTTCGGAGTGCCAAGTCTCTGGACTAAGCGATCTTACGCCACGCGTCCACAGAACATCAATTTTTCTGATTTACTTCGGGACTCTGCGCTTCGGCGATTTCCCAAGTATTCATAAACGAAAACCTCCAAAGTGCAATCCTTCCGGAGTGTCATATCTTCTGACACTTGTCCTCTTATATCGATGGCTCAAGTGGACTCTAGCCTCTGGGCCTTTGAGATTTCTTGTTCCACTTTTCTCCGAAGTGGCTATCCTCCGAAGTAACATATCACCCGCCACACGTCCCCAAACCATGGACAGTTGAGATCTTTTCCGTTACTCTAATATTCGATAATTTTCGAAGCACCAAGCTTCAAAACCTATGGAGTGGCTCTCCTCCAGAGTTAATGATATACTAACATGCATCCCGGTTGATGGACAGTTCAGATCTCCTCCGGATCCCTGCGACTTTAGGAGTCTTCAAACTTTTACACTTGCTTCCTCTCGGTGTGTTAAACATATGTAGTACATGATCTGGTGTCATGTGTCTCTTGACGCCAACGACTAGGATGGACTCCGACACTTCGATACTTTGGCGATTTCACCCACTCCCCACCTATAAACTCTCGGAGTGTCCAGTCTCTGGACTAAAGGATCTGCCGCCATGCGTCCTTTGTGATGGACAATCGAGATCTACTCTGACCTTCGAGGGTTTTGACGTTACAATACCCTTGTCCTCTCGAAGCGGTCAACGCTAGGCTGACTACATCGTAGATTCGACGGTTGGGATAACTCCCAGGAATCCTCATATCTACGACCCAGATTAACTTTGGGACTTCAAGGAATTCACCTCCTTTACAACGAATATGCCTAATTCGTCGAACCTGCGAAGTCCAAAGGGCTCAAAGGATTAATGCCCACGTTCCTTCTCTAGATCTGACGATCGTGAAGAACTTCGGCTCCTCCCAAACTAATCTCATTCATTCGTCTTCCAAACGAAAGGGTCTTCCCTTTTGAGACTTGAATCTCGCTATCCTTCCCGAGCTTCATCAGCTCTGAAATATTTAGGCACTTTGCGTTATTTCTCCTAAAATTAACAATTAGAAGAATCTTTCGTGCACCCCTTGCACTCATCCATCAACTCTAGAACTTAAGAGGTTCTCATTCTATGGCCGCCTCGTAGAGAGCCTATGCATACATGCACTAGCTTTCCTGAGATTAACAAACTCCTTCCTCCAGGAGACTCAGAACGAATGGGAGTGTCGACATGCTTACGTGAAATTGTGCCCAAGGTCGATGAACTCACAGTTCATTTATTTTAACTTGAGCCACCACAGAGCTCGAGTATTTACGTGTACAAGCTAGATAATTCCTTACTTGATTAAATACACAATCAAGAAAAATTAAAGGGATACAATATAATCATTAATAAAACATGCACATCCCTTAAATGTTCATAGGATATCCAACTTTAATTTACAGTTACAGTTCAATTACACAGGATATGAGAATACTTATCTATTACAGGTTGCAGCCAACTAACTGACTGTGGGTGTGCACCTTTCCACCCAACCATAGGCTCAAAGGAATTCATTCTTAGCGCTCTGGTCACCCCCGTGCCAAGCCATGATATCACGAGGGAACTCTTGCATTTTCTCAGGGATTCTTTCTCTATCTCAACTTTTGCTCAAGTTATGTTCTTTGCAAACTCTCAGAGATTTTCCTCTCTGTTATGGCCTCGACGAGGTTGATCATATTCTCTCTCAGCATCAAGCTCGCGACCTTCTATTTATCATTTCGTTGGAGAGCTCCTGGTAGGGACCTAACCCCTCTCGTAGGTAGAACAATATATTCTGATGTAATAAAGGTCAGTATTAATAAGGCCTTGCAATAAGGTAGAATAAGTCGAATGTAAGAAGACCTAATAGAAGCTTCCGCTTCTAAAAGGATTTTCCTCTAAATGGTTCTCTCGATAGACATATTTAGTATAAATAGGAGTTGAGGGTATGAGAACCCTAGCTTGGATATTATTGTAATAGAGCTCTACTAGACTGGAGGTTGCCCCATCGAAGAGGCAAGTGAACATTGCTCTCAGTAATCAAAGTGTTGTTTCTGGTGTTATTTTGGTTTCATATCTGTCTTATTGTGGTGTTGTTCTGGTTATATTATTGTCCATCTATCATTTCTAGCATTTTATTTTTGTTCTGCATACTTTTTATATCTGGAATATTACAGCTTTGCATGTTTTCTTATCTGTCCATCCCGGACATCCCTCCTTGGGAAGGCTATCCTTCCAATATTGTTCCTTCTGTCAGAAGGAAACTCGGATTAGTCTGGGTCTGCAAGACCCTGTGGTACTTTGGGCTGACATTCTACAGCTAGACCATGCTTCCATTCATGGGGGTGGTTGATTTCTCAACCACCCGTCCTTTTTCATTAACTGATTTCTCTAATTGGGATTCAGAGAGGGTTTGTTATTCTCACCAAGGGAAAATTTGGGGTCATACCCATAATGAACCTTTTCCATAGTTTTCCTCACTCTTCCCTCTAGTGATATCATGGCTAGTACTTCAAGGCTTCACCCCCACAGTCAATTATTGGAAATTCAAACAATAATACATTTATATGATTCCCATGCCACAACATGGTAATCCTAATTAATGATTAATTACAAGTTGGGGGAAACATGGGTGTTACAACCCTCCATGCTCTTTAAATATAGATCATGGAACAATCAAGTGTTAAGTCACGGATCAATGGCCATTAAGATCGAGGAGAATATGAACCATTGGATCACTCTATGTCGGGAACATATCGTGACCGTCGGATTTCCTAACTACAAATGCATACTAAAGAAACGCACTTTTACCTAACGACACATTAGACCAAGTAGATCTTAAATAACTCCTAAGTGTCTAAATATCCTAATAGAAGGGATTAGAGTTTCTACATTTTGATTGATTAATATTGTCTATTTTTATGAGACTTAAAAATGGAATTTATATTAATGTTGTTAAATAAAATATTTGAGATTTTTAGGTTCAAAACTAAAAGGGGATAGAGTTTGTACATGTAATTAATATTGTCTATTGTTATGAGGGTTGAAAATTGAATTTATATTAATGTTATTAAATAAAATATTTGATATTTTTAGGTTCAAAACGAGAAGGAGATAGATTTTGTACATGTTGATTGATTAATATTTCCTATTGTTATGAGGCTAAAAAATGGAATTTATATTAATATTATTAAATAAAATATTTGAGATTTATTTTTTTGTATAAATCTTAGAAAAAATAATTATCTTGATGTTTAGATTAGGGGATATAAGAGTTGAGGGGTTGGCTTAGTTCTTGAAAAATTCTTATTCATTTTTTCAAAATAAATAATTTAAAGTCAATATAAACAATAATAAATATTGGTTGTGAATTGGGTGTATCACCAATGTGACCTCTATTGTTGTTGAGATGTTGTGAGCTCTATTGTTGTTGAGATGTTGACTTGGCCTTGAGCTATAAAAAAATCCAATTTTTAACATGTCATTATCTATAACAATAATATTAAAATAAAAGTTATATGTAAACCAAATATTTATCTATAACAATAATATTAAAATAAAAGTTATATGTAAATCAAATATATCACATTTATTACAAAAACATACTCACATATATCACATATATTGAAACAAAATRTTTCCTTTAAACTTTTATGCAAAATAACATAATATAAATGTCCACTTCATAAGTACATATTACAAAAACATACTTACATATATTGAAACAAAATATTTCCTTTAAAATTTTATGCAAAAAAACATAATATAAATATCCACGTCAGAACATGTTTTAAATCTTACTTGTACAAATGTTAAAACTACCTTCACATTTATAAACTGTGATACTACCAAACTACAAGTTATGTGTCCAAACTCAAGGCAACACCTATCTAACTTAATCCCAGAAACAATCTCTAAAAATTCTACAAAAGTACAATAACTACAACACATCAATGTAGGTATTCATGCAAATGAAAAACTAAAAGGTATCTATATTCTCAATTATATATCCCAAAAAGATAACAATCTATCCTTCGTTCTCAAATAATAATAATCCACCCACTCCCAACTTGTCAGCCCAACACTTACAATTGATGATGCTTTAAATGAAAAATAATAATCCACCCACTCCCAACTTGTAAGCCCGACACTTACAATTGATGATGTTTTAAATGAATTTGTTTGGGCTTGTTTCCTCCACGGTACTAATAACAATGTAACAGGTCCAATACTCCCCACTCTCAACAAGAAAATCGGTATGAAAAGTAGGCCATTAATATTCAACATAGCATGTTTGCACCTATCATAATTGGAGACAATGTGTCCTCTAAAACTCAAATCCATTGCACGTAATTTGAATTCATCCAATGGACTTCTTAACAACTAGATTCAATTCACACTAAATGGTTTTAGAAAATGAGGAATAAGTGCATTCGATAAATATAATTAAATTAAATTGTTTTGGCAAATGAGAAGCAATTGCATGAATCAAGAATATATTTGAATATTTGAATTCAATTTATAAAAATAATACTACATGCAATTTTTATTTGAATTTAATTTATTTCAAAGTTTTGTTGTCTATTCCCTTAAGTTTGTTGTATTTTTTTTAGTGAATCTTAATTAAACATTGTTGTTTGTTTCTTTAAGTTTGTCATCTCTTATGCATTTCAATTATCTTTTTTCCTTGTTATTGTTTTTATTATGAATTCATTATGAATTATAGTATGAGATGACAACCCATGAGGAGGGTAAATGCTCAATCCAATTGTAAAAGATGAGTGAAGTATGCGAATGTAGAATATGGGCTAGTGCCTACTACAAAATTTTCACTTGAAAATGAAAATTGTTGTTCATGTCAATGGAGGGGACCTTGCTATAAAGAAGATATTCCTTAATAGATGTTGGTTAATACAAGACATGGAAAGAGCGATTAAGGATGTCGAAGATAATGATTATTCAACTAGAAGTGGGATTCCTTCTAACACTCTTACTTACTCGATGCAAGGACTCACTACAACAAGAAGGAAGGGGCCACCCACTATAATAATAGATCTAGAGGAAGTTGAAATAGTGTATTGGTGCAAAGACATGGTGAAACTAGGCCATGGTCTTGAAATCCTTTAACTAAAAGTCTATATGGAACACATATGTTAGGCCGAGCCTAATCCATTTAGGGATGGCTTGTTAGAAAAATCACGGTGGATTGGATTTGAGAAAAGGCATCCAAGTTTGACACTTGAAAACAAAGACCAAGAAATTAGCCTTAGACTTTCCATTATTTTAACATATTATGAGAACATGCATATTGTGTATGGGCATAATCCTTACACTCCTCTTAGAATATGGAATTGTGATGAAATGGGCTTGCATGTTGGTAGATCTTGTGGGATGAGTGCCATGGAAAAGAGAGGATGTAGAAGTGTGCCCCATCTAATATCAGAGAGTAGAGATTGTATTGGCTCTTTTTTGCCTAATAGGGTTCACATGGGTGAGGAACAAGGTCTGAAGTAATCTAGCATCAACATTATCAATCCCTATAATAGGGAAGGTCCCACCAAAGGGGTGTTGCCAATACTTCTAATAGGTGTGTGTATGGTAGAGTGACATTAAACATAATGAACAATAATGTAATGCATTAACATTCCATACTCTTCATATTACCCATACCAAGTTAGTTTTGAAACAACTAAAGACATATTATTCATACATACATTAAGTAGGAATTAACACTAAAGTAACAACACATATGCATCATCCAAATAAACCATAAACATGACATATTTAGAATAGGGTTCATCATATTAATCTATTCTAGGATAACCAATGAACACATATTGTATACCACAACACACCAGCAGAGTATCGATACAATAACAAGATAGTCAAGAAAACCCTACATCAACCATACCAACAACAAGAAAGATCCAACTATCTCAACATGAGAACAACCTTTTATTCTATCCTAAATATGCTATTTACACAATTTCTTCACATAGCCATCCTTGATAAGATTAAAACCCTTAGAGCTAATTACCTTAAACAATGACATAATTACATATCATCATGCATGCACATAATGTTGTTTCCTAAATCCATAAATTTAGGCATTTGTTCTTATAAATCTGGTATGTTTTTGGGTTGAAGAAGTTCCTTTTTCTTCTTCATGTGGCATCACTCTAACTCTCTAGGTTATGTGTTTGTGTTCTCGTTCCATGCCATTCTTTAACAAAACAAAGGGGCCAACATGACCTAGCTACACCTATTGACTCTCCCTTGAGTCAACTTAGCTTCGTCTCATCCTCCTGATTTCATCCATCACCACAGAGCTCTACTTCCTACAACTACCCTTCAAACAAAAGCGATGACTCTAGAACAAGCTCAAGTGCTCAAGCTATGAATTTTCGTAAGGATTCCAACTCACGTGCAAAATTTCCCAACAAGATCAAGTCTCCACAATAAAATATTGTGTCTACTATGTGTTGGGGATGTTGATGCACATCTCTAAGACAAAATGTCATTCTACAACTACAAAAGAATCAAATTTTTGTAGGGCCAAATATTGCACTTGCACTTGAGCTAGTGGGTGAAATTATCGTAAAGCTACCTTATCTACTAAAGTTGCATCATGAAGGATAGTGAGATCATCATCAATGTCCTGTATTTCTACTAGCTTCATCTTGCCCTAAAAAATATCGAACCTGTTCTAGGCTTCACTATTAATTTGTTGAATTTGGCCCCACAACTCATTAATAGGTTGTTTCCACATGTGTAGCTATCCCATCACATTTTGTTTAGTGGCATATATAGTGAATTTGTTGGTAATGGTTTTCTGAAATTTTTCCCAAATTTGTTGACCTTGATCAATCAAAGGATCTAATATGCCCATCAAGTCACCATGTCGGTGAGTTTCATTACTGCTTTCAACATCTAGCTCTAGTTTCAAATCCAAATTTTCATGTTGCAACTTTCCCTGAGAAGAGTGGACATACTCTAATGTCTTAATGGGTCTGTGAGCAAGTATTTGTTCTACCAACTAAGGGTCCACCTGCTACAACTTGACCACATTTTCTCTATTTGTTATTGCACCTATTCCAAGTCGTCAACCAAGGTGAATTTCATTTATTGTTGTATATACCTATCCTTTGTGACCTCCTTACATTGGAGCTGGAGACATTGGTTAGTTTGTTGAACTTCCCCATACTAGTGCTCAAATTGAAATACCTTATGGGAAACTTCTTCCATTATAATTCTAGCCACCCACAACAAATTAGTTGTCTACCAAGTACTAACATCCACCTAGATTGCTTGTAGTGTTGGTCAAGGAATGCTTGGGAGGCACTAAGTCAAGCATTGTCCATTGGCCATAGATTGATCCGACCTACCCCGTCTCCATGTCCAAGTCAACTCAAAGATGCAAACTAAGAGTAGCATTATGGATAATTTCTCTAGTTTCCATTATGATATAGTACACTACATCAAAATTCTCCTGGCATACTTGCATCATGGCCTGGAAATATTATTGATTTCTTGTCAATTTTTCAATCATGGCCAATGTTGATAAGTGATCTAGATGGGAATGGGACAATTGATTAGGTTACATTGAGGGGATCCTATTGAAGTAAATATCAAAGGTGTACCTTGGTCTTCAATCAACTAGTTTTCAATAAGTCTTGATTGCAAAGCCTCTATCACAACTTCAACCATCTCTTCATCTTCTTCATCATGCACCTCGTCAGCTAGAAAGTCAACAATGCCTAGAGAGTGGTGTTCTTGATCATCACCATTGGTTGCTCCACCAAGCTCACCACCAATGTTTGTCTAATATTGCCATCATCCAAAAAATTGTGCACCCCCTCATGAGTCCTCTCTCTAATCTCCACATGACTTGTCCCATAGGGAACCCACCTCAAAAAAATTCCTTAGGGACCCCTAGATAAACAAAGATCTATCCAAGTCAACTATCCACACCATATATTGTGTGAAAACCTATACTTTTCTGCTAAATCCCTCATTTCCCCCACTACAAAACCTTTTAAGAAAGTCTCCTCAAGCTCCATGGGCCTAAAAGCCTCCACGTTCTGCATCATTGCTTCAAGAGATCTCTTTTTCCCTTTTCCTAAGATCTGAAGAATAGTTCTTAGTTAGAACTAGATAGTAGGCATCTTCATGGGCGAAAGGAAGATCAACGATCACGTGAGAACAAAGATCAATGGAGGAAATTAGCTCATAGCCCCTACATACTCATACCTTAACAAAGGTCCCATTGTTACGAATGGTTGAGGATTCACTCACTGATAGAAGATCGATGGCTTATGTTCATCCCCATGGTTTATAAAACTAAATTGTTAGTAACTTGGGCCCTTAAGCTGGGACGAATGGCCAGGCTTTCTCTCGCGAGATTAGATCTACAGTGAAGGATGATCACACAAATTTAAGGGGGTGGGGAGCTTGGATCAGTCATGAACGACCCATATTTCACCCACTAACCCCATCATGAAGGAGGAATTCGCCACTAAGGATTCAACGGTTTGCCAATTCTTGTCCCAGTGATTCGTTGGCAAGGGTTTGCCATTGGTAAGGATCGCACCATAAAAAGAAAAAAAATGTCACAAACCAACCACCTTTTCAACACACCCATTGATTTATCATGAATCTTGTAACCATCTGTGTATGTGATAGCACGCACCATCCGGAATTTCACCGTCAGAACACTCTGGAATCTAGCCCAATGACACACAATATGTGTTCAAGCGCTTTATGTAAGTGATCGACAGTCCATATTGAGCGATGTTCCAACGGGAATGAGGTAAGTCAACTGTTGACTTTATTCCATGTTTGTTGACTTATTCTATATTCGTTGAATAAATAGAATCTGTGAGCGATGTTCCAACGGGCATGAGGAAAGTCAATGAAAGTCAACTGTTGACTTATTCTATGTTCTATGGATAAATAGAATCTGTGAGCGATGTTCCAATGGGGTGGAGTAAAGTCAACGAAAGTCAACTGTTGACTTTATTCCATGTTTGTTGACTTATTCTATGTTCGTTGAATAAATAGAATCTGTAATCGAGTTAAGTTTAAATAAACTATGCTAATTTGTAAGTTTGGAGTCGAAAAACTTTTGATTTTTCACAGGATTGTTACCGAAACAGAAAATTAATGATCCAGATTAATAAAAAAAAAAGAGAGTTAAGATTGCTTTCACAAGATCAAATCAATGACCGAATGACCTAGATTGATCCATAGATTTTTTCAAGTGATGGGGTAAAAGTGTCCCTCCATCCTCATTCACCCACAGTCACCCTACCATAAACACATGACAGCCTACATCTCCACATCCGGGATTGTGACGCTAAAGGAATAAGTGATGGAAAATAGAAACTGAGTTTCCACTTTTCTCCAATAAATCAAATATCCCACTCCAATTAAAGACCACCACATGGTAGATTCCTTTCAGTGAAATGTAGCTTTTGTACCACATTTATAAGATTTGTGATATCTCAACTTTAAAAGCTACACATTTATAAGATTTGTGGTGATATCTCAACTTTAAAAGCTACACATTTATAAGATTTGTGGTGATATCTCAACTTTAAAAGCTACACATTTATAAGATTTGTGGCTTGAAAACAAAGTAAATGGGTCGTTTTAAAGATAGGCTTTCACCACATTACAATAACAATTTGATCGTCAAAGTGGTGTAGGTGTAGGTGTAGGTGTAGGTGTAGGTTTGCATGATTTAATCTTAAATTTTTTACTTTAAATTATTTAGGAGTTAGTTTATTGATGTATGTAATCATCATTTTTGAATAAGTTTTATTGGATAGTATTGGATAATTATTTAATGTGAAAGGGTTTAATTTATAAAACTCACTAGGTAGTTGGTACCCATTAATGATGGGATCACAAGTAATTAGGGTTTTGCTATTTAGAATCTATTTAAAGAGAATAAGGAGCTATGGAATGTCTTCTCAAGTATTGTTGTGTATGGAGCTTTGCTAATGAAAGGTCACTCTAACTTGAGAGACAAGTGAACAATGCTTTATTCCTTCTGATTTATCACAATACAAGGGTATATTTCACATATTTCATCTTACTTGTTTCTTGTATCTATTTTTCTACAATTATATTATCTATATACCTAATTTGTTTTCAAATCTCGAGGTTAAGGAACACTACAAAATGACAACTCGGTATTGCCTTTTTATGCTAGGTAAGTCCTATATTGCCTTATTTTCCTAAGTTTTAAATTATGAAAGAAGAACCCACCCATGTCTATATCTAAGAAGGCCAATTCTAGGTCTAACAACTCCTTTCTCAAATCATCCAATCTCCATCCTAATTTAAGCAACACTTCCTCATCCAAGAGGCCCTATTTCTTGGATAATTATTCTAGATCAGAAATCCCCTATTAAAATTTTCATCTACTAAAAGGCTTATAGGGTCTATTTATGGTCATTTCATAAATGAGTCTAAGGTAACCCTATATTAGTCTTGAGGTTCATCCCAACAATCCTTCCCTTATAACTTCCCATTTCTTGAATTTGTGTCCCTCTGCGCATAAAATGATGATCCTACCACAACCTTCATTATGTTTATAGATGATCCAAGGTCATCTTCCTCGTCAATATTGATTCCATAGCTAACATTCTAAGGACATAGAATAGTTCCCATACCCTATGCCAAAAAGTTCAAGGGAACTCATATGTCACTCGCAATGAAAGTTGAAGGACCACTTTATTAAAGAAGTTATTGCATAAAGACCTCCCCTACTTATCAAACCCCCTCTGTATTGTAGCATCCCTAGCCCCGAGTTGGGCAATGCCCATTGAAAATTGCAACTCTGATACCAATTTAATTCACTAAAACACTCTGTGAATGTACAAAATCATGTGAACTAGCAACAAATGGATATATACATGCATATACAGGTAAAAACCATATGGAAACCACATAAACATTTACACAGTAATTTAATCAAGCACATAGAATACACTTATCATGTAAATAAATCACCAACCGCCTGAAGACCTGAGACTTTCCTCCCATCCTTAGAATCTGTTGCTCATAAACTCAGCAGCAGGTCACCCCTGATTTGGGGCTAAAACTCCACCTAGGAAAAGGAATCCTAAACTAGGCTAAGGTCTATCAAACAACAAAAAAGTTTAGACTCGTGTGCTAACTCTAGCAGACAACCTATAGTCCCTCGTTCCCCACATGCTTGTCCCACCTAGTAAGTGTGCCCCTTCTCTACTCAACAGTCCTTTGACTGCCCCACTTCCCTTCTGGGGTTTCAACAACATGCCAAACAAGAAGTCTCAAAGCCCTATAGTTGCAGCTTGACACCTTGGGAATCGATTCTCAACAGTTATCTCATCTAGAGAGAATGCTCACAGGCCTGACAACTAGCTTCCTCAATAACTCATGGGCCTAACAATCCACTTCTTCGACCCAATTCCTAGGTTACTGTTTTCCCACATCTCCAAGGCTTTCCATTGTACATGTACAGGTGATAGAAACAGTAGATTACGAATGAAGGAATGATGAAGAAATTATACTAAATCCCCAAATTATATATGCATGTTCCCTATGTGACACTTGGCACATAAGGGACTAACTTTGTCCCCTACATGCAATTCGTTACCTTTCTTTGGGAACTTAGGATAACATATTATTATGAGACTTAGGACTTTAGAAATAATATTACATTATTTTCTAGGCTTAAGCCCTTTTTTACCTAATCCCTTAGCCTCCCTTTCCCTTTCTAATGGAGTTTATCCCCCCCATACTCTTTTTTTTGGTTGGTTGGTAACAATGATGTATTTTTAATTATATCCGAGTGTGATTAAATTTTACAATGGCAAGTTGACTAGCCTTTTAACATCTAGGCTCTCCATCCTAATAATCATATAGACACTCTGGCCCATAATGTCCTATCTCATCAGCATGTAAAACATATGTACAATTGCAACTGAGGATCAACCCGAGGGTATTACATTCCCCTCCCCCTTATTTATGCAATGCCCTCAGTGCATTATATACAATGTACATCCAAAATTTTCAAAAAGTTCCATGATACCTTTATTATGGAAGCTTGTTATCCTTCTAGTGCTCTTCCTTCCAAGCGTGAGATTCATGTCTTCATACTTCAACGGAAAGTCATTTGCTCTATTCCACATAGCTACTCCTGGTAAGAATTTATCTCCCTGTGGCATTCTTGAGTTGCCTCTTCCTTGCTACACTCACCCTTTTAGGCTAAGGCATTCCTTCATTGTTACACAGTTCTTCAATGATCCATCTTACTAAGGCTTTCACACACAAGGAGAGCACCATCTCATTAACATACCCCCATTAAGGACCTGCAATTATAGGTCTCAGTGTCCAAAACAATAGTCGTTCTTCCCAAACCTTCCAGCTTCAATAACCATCATCTCATTTGTATCACACACATACATTCAACATGAGATAATATCATAACAATGTCCCTTATACATTTAAATTGTTTTTATAAGAAAATTCAAATCCCCCCCTGTATGAGATTCCAACTCATAATTTCTTGGTTGTTGCAGCAATAGGCATTAGTTTATATTATGGATTTCAACAGTGCCATACTTGAGACCATGTTTCCTACAATATTTCCATCTTGCATTCAGCTAAACAAATTATTAGTACTTCATGTACAATATGCTTTTATTGTATTATTTACAAAATTTTCACAAAGTGCTCTTAGAATTGTTTATGCTTAACAATTCAATCACTTATATCATTCCATTTATTAATTAGAATGAAATTATCATTCTATGCATATCTGTTTTCAACAATTAAGCTCTTCATTCTTTCAACATCATTATTTTCATTACTTTGTTCTCCTGGCGGAGATTTCCCTGTAGTCTGTCCTCATGTGACTACTTTAAGCTGCAACTCTTTCATTGCAAAATCTAACAATTCTGCAATGTTCTCAACTTCATGGGTTAATAACAACTACATCATTTCAATTGTTAGCATATCCATTTCTATAAAATATAATATATTCATGCATTCCCAAAAGACATTTCATAATGCCTTCAAGTACACACAATTCAACCTTAGCATGCATGAGTGCACATCTACTACTTTTACACTTTCATGATTATTCATGCATACTATTCAATGTACCTTTGCATCAGCTTAAAAATGCCCTATATCTAAGCCATGCATCCCACCATGGTAAATTAGAAGATTTGGCCAATGCCTAGACACATCATCCATACACTTCCTATTACTTGTCTAACCATTTGGATGCCTTCCTTTTCAACCCAAACACTACACCAAGAATATAATTATATTGTGTTCATTAGTGTTAGCAAAAAGGTTCCAGGCCAAACATTAATTATAAGTAGGAAGTTCATTGGATATTTGTGTGGCACATAGCCTTTCTATAACCAACCATGTCATGGCCTCATACATGACTAGCTTTGTTGGTATTCATTCCTATAACATAATTATACCCTTTTGATGCTTTGGTTATAATCTTGTATTCAACAAATTCATGACATGTTATTGTGTCATATGAATGCATTCTAAAGTTAAATAAATTTTCTAAATATCATAGGCATTTATCCTTTACCATACCAAATGGTAAATCAGTCCAATGAATGCATTCAAAATCACATAATAATATCACTTTTATAAAATAATTTCTAGCTAAGGGAATTCTTACCTAAATTCCCTAATGTTGTTATGCAACATAAATACACAAAAATTCATACATGCATAGTTGTCATTAAATGAATTTAATGCTAGCTGACTAGTTGGTATCAATAGGAGCTTCTACGGCTCCTTCACCAACCTCTTAACCAAAACTTTGGCTTCCTATTGCTTCCTTCATATGGATGACTTACATATGTAGCAATATCATCAGTAGCACTTGCAACCATGCAATAAACTCTCTCTTTCCTAGCACAACAACGCCTCATTGGAAACATTCATATATATATATATATATATATATATATATAGATATATAGATATATATATATTCATTAATGAATATTTATATGCACTAAGAATGCATCCTTAACATGCTTATAAATGCATATACATTCTGATTTCCTATGCTATGTATGGTTGTCGAGCAGGCCATAACATAATTGTTGCTACAACAATTGAAATAACCTCTTTCTTCATGTACAAGTTTCTTTTTGTTGTTCATGTATCCTCTTGTGCTCTTACAAAAATCATTATGCATGATTGTTCTCTATCCTAAGCACCCTTTGTTGGAAGATTGGTTGTTGTCATTGATGTCAACCCTAGTCATGGGTTTTGGACCACAAGATTGATAAAGGTATTTGGACATGAAGGACAATGCATATGCATATGCAACACCCATGAATGGATAGTATACATCATGTTGTTTCCGGTGGTATGTGGCACGTCACGTGGATCCTCATGGTTGAGGAGAAATGAATTTTTGAAGATGACAAAGTGAATTGGAGAAGAAAGTACATGTAGGCCCTGAAGATAATTAAAGAAAATAATTACAAAATAAGAAAGTGTCAGGTCGGCCCTAATGTTAAAATCAAGTGACATAAATGGTATAAATAAGCATCATTATACATTCATTTTGATACAAGTCGAATTTCAGAGGAAATAAGTAAAGAAGGCCAGATTTCAAGGGAGGATGAAGTCTTCTGGTGATGTTTTCTAAGTATCAACAATTGGAATCAGAGTGGGTTACCTTCAATACAGTTAAACCACTGGAAGGAAGATCCTAAGAAGAAATGGAAGACAAAATTCCAAATGGGATTCCACCATTTGATGGAAGCAATTTTGAATACCGGAGTAATAGAATGGAAACTTACTTGAAAGCTCTTGGGGCAGATGTTTGGTTCTCAGTGGCTTCAGGATACAATGCTTTGAAGAAACCAAAGATTGCAGCTCAGAAGCAAGCAAAAAGGAATAACAAATTGGCAACAGATACCATCCTGGATGGATTGACAGATTCAGTGAAATCCAAGGTGGGATCATGTGCATCATCAAAAGAGATTTGGGACAAGCTACAAGACCTTTATGTAGGGAAGACGCAGAAGAAGAAGAAGTTGAAGCAAATTACAACATCTCAGATTTCAAAGAAGAAAATATAGGTCAGTTCTTTTGCTTTAATTGTGAAGGAGTAGGTCATGTTGAATTTGAATGTCATCATCCAAGGATTGAAAAAAATGACACTGAAGAAGAAAATTCCAATGAAGAAGAAGAAAATCATGAAGAAAACATTATTCAACAAGAAGATGGGAATCTTAAAAAATTGAAGCATGTTGAGATTGAAAATAGCAAGCTTAAAGACACGCAAAGAAAACTAAGAAGTGAATTGGGTAGTTGTGAAAAGATAGTTGTAATCTTGAAGAAACAATTAGAATACTTTGAGAAACTAAGAGAAGAAACCATTTCTTTGAAAACTCTTCTCGAAGAAGAAAGAAGAATAGGAAAAGTAAGGAATGTCCAAATGAAGAAGAAAGAAAAAGATTGTGAGAAACTTGAACAATAAGTTGTCTCATTGAGGAAGAGCTTAAGAAACTTTCAAGTTCCAAAAGACTTAACACATCTTGGATGCATGGGTGAAACTTCATACAAAGAATATGCAAATACCAACAAGAAGGTTGAAGAAAGAGCTACACAGACAGTTGATGAGAAGTGGACCAGGATACCAGAAAGAAGGAATG
>ML783237.1:359753-411790 GCA_009831015.1 Picea engelmannii | reverse complement strand
GAAGAAGGAAGTACATGTAGGCCCTGAAGATAATTAAAGAAAAGAATTACAAAATAAGAAAGTGTCAGGTCGGCCCTAATGTTAAAATGAAGTGACATAAATGGTATAAATAAATATCATTATACATTCATTTTGATAAAAGTCAAATTTCAGAAGAAATAAGAAGTAAAGAAGGTCGGATTTCAAGGGAGGATGAAGTCTTTTTGTGATGTGCTCTAAGTATCAACACCCTTTTCCAGCCAAATCACACTTGATCACTTAACAATTTCAACCACATATTATGTTGATATTAAATTTCAACACTCATTATTTTATGGATCCCTCTGACCCAACACCAACCCAACACATACATGACCAAATTATATAACCAGCCATGCTCTCTTATTGACCTTGGATCTTCAACATCCATTTGCTTTATTGGACTAAATTGATTCAACTTTCCCTCTTTGAACACTTTAGCTCTTGTGGTTTCTCACAGCGTGTCCTTCTCTTTTCTTAACACCTAGCCTCAAACTTGACTTGCATAGTCAATTTCCAGCATGTTGCAATGCTTCCCAAAGTCTTCTTTTTCAAATTCATAGAGATTAGATGGAAGTAGTTATCACTACTTTTAATTGTCACCATACTTTCTAGTGATACCTCCAACCTCTTGGAATATCACCAATGGTTCTTTTCCACTTGAGATGGATTTTCTCCTCAAATTATCCTCTCCATGCTTGAATTCTTTTGACTTGTCATCCCAATCCACTTTGGAAAAGCACACAACACCTTTGGAATGTACCAAACATTCTCTCTACACATCAACAATATTCTTTTTACTATTGCCACAGTTCCTTATGTGCTGCCATAGATCTCAAATAACTAGGAATCCACCTAGTGGTACCTTCTTCTACTATCCCTATCTACTCATGGACTTGGTCCAATTATGGAATGCACTTAATTTATGTAATAATTTCCCCATAAGTATGGTTTCATGCTTCTTAGAAATACCCCACACATAATGCATTACTTTAGACATCTACTAGAATTCTTTAGAATGTTTCCACCTTCATTACTTCACCCTTGAAGTTCTGACATTCCTACCATGCTTCTACTCCACTACTCTGACAAGAATAATGGAGGTATGATTGCAGAATTATTTACTTGGTCTCGCGAGATAATGCATGTTGGTGCTCAGGTGTAAGACCCTAGGTTCAAGTTATCTTAACAAACAAACACTGCAGACATCGGTCCATTTGACATCACTTTCATGTGGGCAAAGTCTCACCTGAGGTATCTATGAGGACTAGAGGAACCAAGTTTCTACAATGGTGAGATAATGTGCGTCGATCAATTTATTTATTACAACATATGTATTGTGCATAATATTTAGAGTCTATTTAATCCTTAATTGATTCATACATGCAATTGTGATGAAATTTTCCATATCTCTTAGTTATTGAATCGTTTAATCTACTAGACAACACCCAATCATCAACAAAGCTAAATCTAACCATGCATAATCAAAGTAGACATGAATAAGCACATAAAAATGCATTCAACACATACTTTAATGTGGTTCACCCAATCCTGGACTACATCCACAATTGCTTGCTTCTTTATTATTCTTCTTTAGGTAAATAGTCTCAAGCTTGCACACTGTGCTACAATGGATATAACATAATCACTCCCTATCCCACCTATCCTCTATAGTACAAGCTTCCTCACGTTCACTCTTTCCTCTAGCCAACCACAACAACAATAATATAAACAACAAAAACAAAAACAACTAACCCCTAATCTTTCTGAACCATTACATATTTATACAGGAGATTAGGGCTAAAAACCTTATGACAACTCATCATGAGTCGGTTACAATTTTTTTCTCGGGTGGTTTTCTCGTCCTTGTTTTATCTTCTTGGTTTTCTTGATTGTTGGCACAAGGGAAGACCCAGGGTTCAGCTCCAAGAGCGCACCAACAAGCCCTAACTATTGGCCCTTTCGGCAACACCTGTGAAGCAGATGCAGTCTCACCTGAAGCAATTATGAGGGGGTTGCAGGACAGAGATGTCTACAACCAAGGGGAATATCAAGTGGATCTAATACAAGAACAACACAACATTCATATATCACTTATCATCTAGGATCTACTCTGCACATCTACTTATCATATCTAAAATAGTAATGCAATTACAGTATATCAATGATGGAGACAGAATACCAATCACACACAACACAAAATATACGTGGTTCACCGTCTCTCTAGGGCTACGTCCACAGAACTGTGTTACAATATATTTAAGTAAAGCATACAGTTCTTGTCTGCGCTCTTAGCCAGCAGATCCTCTTTCTTCTCCTCTCTTTCTCTCCCCTCCATGCGCATCCAGCTGCAGGGTTGATCTTTGCACCCAGCTGAAGATCTTACAATACCAGAAGGCTCTCATACTCAATGTTTATTTCTCACACACTACTACTCACTCGATCACACAACGACAAAGACAACAACAATAATCATAACACCAACCCATCCCAAGTCCTTTAGACCTCTATTTATACATTACAATATCTCACTGACATATTTAGGCCAAAACCTAGGTGTCCAAAAACCCTAAATACCAAAACCCTAGGTGTCTAAAACCCTAGGTAAACTTGGCCTACATTTGCAGGGCTTCGCCAGCCTGTCTTTCATTCCTTCTCGCGCAGTGCTCCAAAGCATCCAACGGTGTCTTTTCCCACTTGTTGAGTTGTCCAGGATCCTTCTTCCTTGCTTATCCATCATCCTCGATATCCTCGTCCAACAGCTTGCTTCGCTTCATCTTTTCTGCTCTTTTTCTCACTTCGACCCAGTAACAGTCACTGTGTCTTCCACGAAGTTCGCATTTTCCTTTTTCTTCCTTGATCTTCGCGTACTTCCATAACTAAGGGCCAACAGGCCCCCAACACTCACCTGTGACTCGTCCCGGGGCACTTCAGATCTCAGTGTCCTGTTTTACTTCAATTTCAGACTGCGCAGTGCAACCTCTGCTTGCTGCTCTATGCCTCCTTTTCCTCCTTGTGCAGACTATATTTTATGTGTCTGATACCCAGTTTCAAATGAACCTAGTACCTAGACCCTTTTCCTTTTGCTTCTACTGAGAGCTGTGAGGCAGTTGGTTGTCATAGTACAATTTCAACCGGCTCCCATTCACTAATCCTTCCTTCCACTCCCCATTTAAAGTCTTCAATTGCGCAGCTCCTCCCTCTGTAACATAAGAGATCTCATATGGCCCTAGCCAATGCGTTCTAAACTTCCCAGGATGTTTGATGAACTTACTGTCATACACCAGTACTATATCACCTTGTTTGAATGCCTTCTTCTTGATGTGCCTGTCATGATATGCCTTCTCTCTTTCCTTCTAAACCTGCTGATGGAATCCTGCAATAAATCTGTCTTCCTCCAATTCAACCAACTATGCAAGTCTCTCTTGAATAGTGCCAGGGTCATCCATATTTGTAAAGGAAACAATTCTTAGGCTTGGTACCAAATATTCCATTGAAACAATAGCTTCAAGACCGTATACCAACTTAAAAGGTGTCTGCATTGTCATCTTCTTGCAAGTGGTTCTATAGGCCCATAATATTGTTGGTACTCTTAGATCCCAACCATCCCTATTCACACTACAAATCTTCATGAACGTTGTCTCCAAGATCTTGTTGAATGATTCAACTGTCCCATTTGCTTGTGGAAGGTATGGTGTGCTCTTCTGATGGTGGACTGCAAATTCTTCAGTCAGGGCTTCAACTGTATTATTGATTAAATATGTTCCTTGATCACTCATAAGGATCTTTGGGCATCCAAACTTGGTTATGATGTCATCAAATATGAAGCGCATAGTTGTAGTTGCACTACAGTCCTTAACTGCTCTTGCTCCAGCCCATCTGTTCAAGTATTATGTTGTTGTAATTATGTATCTTGCTCCTGTACGCTTTCCCAATGGGTTTATAGGTCCAACGAAGTCAATGGACCATTTATCGAATGCTTGTAGGGTCATTTGTGGTGCTAGTGGAATTTCATCTCTTCTGGAAGATTTCCCAACTCTTTGGCATACAACGCAGGCTCTGGAATAGTCTTTAGCATATCTATGTAAGGTAGGCCACCGAAGGCCAGCTCTAAGAACCTTCTATGCAATTGCTTTCCTTACGTAATATCTTCCTATGATGCCTTCATGAGCTTCTGCGAGGATCAGTGGTTGTTTTGCCTCCATAACACATCTTCTTAATATCTCATCAGGTCCCATCTTGTATAGATGTCCAGCTATAAGTGAGAAGTCTGCAACGCGCACTACTAGTTGTTTCTTCTGATGAATTGTGTACTCACTAGGTGCCATTCCTGTTGATAGGAACTGGACTGTCTCTGCGAAGTGGTCATCAATCTTCCTAATGGCCAGTAGTTGTGCATCAGATAGTGCATCCTCCAAACTGGTCGGCTCTTCACCATGTTCCAACCTTGACAAGTGGTCAGGACCTTTGTTCATTCTCCCTGGCTTTACTATGATCTCAAAATCATACTCTTGAAATAACATAAGCCATCTGCATATCCTTCCCCCCAAAACTATCTTGTTGATTAGGTATTTCAGCATGGAGTGATCAGTAAAAATTGTAAAGTGTCCTCCCAACAAGTAGTGGCGAAATTTCTGCAATGCATATACCATGGCTAACCCTTCTCGCTCAGTGGTGGTGTAATTAATCTCAGCAGTTGATAGCTTCCTGATAACAAAGGCTAACGGGTGGTCAATATCTCCTCCTCCAGGTTGTGCTAACACAACTCCTAAAGCAATGGAAGACGCATCGATATGCACATGAAATTCCTTGGTCCAGTCTGGGAAAACCATAATAGGCGCAATAACCATTTTTTGTTTCAGTGTGTCGAAGCTCTACTGGCATTCTTGTATCCAACTAAACTGACAATATTTCTTCAAAAGTTTCTCCATGGGTGTTGTGATCTGAGCATATCCTTTGATGAACTTCCTGTAATATCTTGTGGTTCCTAGTGCAGTGCACAGCTGTTTGACTGACGTAGGAGGGGGTAGATCAACTATAATGGCAATTTTGGATGGATCTACCAACAATCCTTGCTTACATACAATATGACCTAACAACACTCCAAATGGTGAGAAGAAGATGCACTTCTTCATATTCAATGCAATTCGACATTGCATGCATTTGTCCAATATTAGCCTTAGACATTCAATGTGATTCTTTAATAAACTAAAAACAGTCCAATCATCAAAATATGCTTCTATAAATTTATGCAAAAACTCCTTGAATGCTTTGACCACCACCCTGGAAAATATGGTTGGGGCATTCTCTAATCCAAATGGCATCACTGTATACTGGTAAGACCCCCATTCTGTTGCAAATGTAGTCTTCTGGTGATCTTCCTTGGCAATCCGGACCTAATGGTATCCTGAAAATCCATTTGTAAAAGAATATACTTCCTGGTCTCCCACATTATCCAACACTTCGTCAGTGAATGGTGTAGGGAAGGGATCATGTAAAAAGGCATCATTCAACTTTCTAAGATATGCGTAGATCCTAATCTCTCTTGTCTTCTTGTCTTGTACCACCATAGGGCTAATCCACTCTGACTCTTCGACAGGTTCTATAATCCCTGCTTCCAACATTCTGTCGAGCTCAATTTTCACTTTTTTCCTTATATTTAGGGTTCATTCTGTACGGTCTTTGTTTGACTGGTCTAGTATCTGGATTTAAAAGAATTCTCATCTCACCCATAGGCCCTTTAATGCCCTTCATATAAGTGAACTTGGTTGGAAACAAGTCCCGATATTCATGCAGAAGCTCTGTAATCTTGTCAATGGTAGCAGCATCCCAATAATCTCCGAAATTAGCAAGCTTTGGGGTCTGTTCTATTCCAATATTGACCTTCTTAATTTTGATCGGTTGTCTAATAAATGGTAACTCAACTCCTAGTCCTTCTACATCTCTTTGGCCTTCTGTTTCTACGATGTTCACCTTTCTAGGATCATCGTCTTTATTAGCGTTGATGTTGTAACAACCTTGCAATTTTTGGAAAGGCGCAGTCCATTCGTCCTCTTCTTGTTTAAAAGGAAGGCTAGATGCCTCCTCGAATACTTTCTATCTCACAATCTGTAATGCTTGATCTACTAAAGGATATTAACTTTCAAATAAGAAGGTAGTTACAAAATTCTGAGTCATACCTTTCCAATCTGTAGTGATGAGGCACAACTCTGCTTGAAGGTACCAATTGATAGGCATAGTGTCCAGCGTGTTAATGAATTTGTGCACCCATTGTTCTTGAGGAATGTTTCTCCAGGATTCCTAACAACTCCACACATGGTCCTTTGGACAACTTAGACCTATGTAGCAAACTTCGCAGCCTTCTACTTGTGTTGAGAACCGTGTTGTCATCAGGGTACGACATTGTACCCATTTCATAATGTTGTGTTTATGTGCCCCCCACCATCTTGCAGGTGTGGCTTTCAGGGCCTCATCCATTGCCAATAATATCTGTTGTATTGGTACAGTTTCTTCAAAGTCTGATAATAAGGTTTCTAAAGGATTCATACCATCAAAGGCGGGTAAGTTGCTTACTGTTGTGTCAATCCAGTGAACTTCTTTGGTTAATATAGAACATCTTCTTGTAGATACTTCATACATTTTATTCTGCCAGTTCTTCAGTGCTTCTTCTAAGTCTGACGAACATGTGTTATTACTTCGCCAGCTTAAGTTCCCATTGGCTGTAGGATTAATGTAATCATGTTGTCTGGTTGTTAGCTTGTATATATTTTCTAGTGCATATGTGTGGTCTTCTTCTCTGATAGGTTCTATCTACCGCTGACCTTCATCTGGATCTAAAGGTGCAATGACCCTAAGGCCATCTCTTTCAAAAGTCATATGTCTTTTCTTTAAATCAACCATAGTGGAATTATTGAAAGCCCAATCAATTCCTAACAGCGCGGGGTAAGGACAACTATCATCAACTATTTCAATAACCTTAAAATCTGCAAACGTTCTCACTCTGTCGATGTCCACAGGGACATGTTCCAGTTTGCCAAAGGGGTTGATAGCTTGTTGATTGGCCATCCTAAGCCTGATAGGAGAATAAATAAACTTCGGTTTTCCCATCAATTCCTAGGTTTGTTTCATCATGACATTGACCTTCGACCCTAAGTCAAGGACTACATAATCTATCTCATACTCTCTTATTTGAGCATTCAAATGTAATTCCTTATTTGTCCTTCTCTTCTTACCGATTTGGTGTGCTGCCCTATTCAGTAAGGGGTCTATCTTTCCTAGTTCATATTGTCTGATTAAATTTTGTAACTGTTGTACAATGCTCTCATCTTGAATCAACTTAATACAAGTATATAGGAATTCCATGAGCTTGCTTACCTCCTTTTCTTCTTTTGGTGAAGCAAACTGCTCAAATGCCAGAGGCATTCCATATTCTCTCGCTTCTGGTCTTGTCTTCGATGAGGAACCTTGGTCTCCTCTGAATTCTTTCCTTGCTTCCTCAAACATTTGTCTTTCTTTCTTTGCATCAAATATTTGTGTCTTCTCTGTAGATTTCCTTATTCCTGAGTCTTTTGTAATATTTCCTTGGGTTAGTCTATCTTTTCATGTAACAACGCCTCCTCTGGTTATAACAACGACTCTAGGGTATTCTCCGCGAGGCTCAGTATATATCAGTTTCACTTGTGGGTTCTGCTGAGGTCCTCATCTTTCCTGAAGCTTAGCTAGCAGCACAGGACAATCTTCTATAACATGTTCAAACGAGATGCAGTAACTGCAAGTGGTACAAGGGTTCTAACAATCCCTTTCAAGGTGTCCTGGTTGTGCGAAGTTATAATAGATGATCTGCCCTCGGCCTCAACCCATTCCTCCTCCTCGTCCTCTTCCTCTGAATCCACTATGAGGATTGAAGTTTCCTCTCCTATGAGAGTTATACTGCATAGTGTTTCCTTCTTGTTGTACTTCGGATTGAATCTTATATATGTCTCTCGACCTTTCATGCATGAGATCGTAAGCCATACAATCCCTATCATCATGTCCCATGGACTTACAGAATGTACAGTACAAATTTGTGGGTGTCTGAACATAATTTTGCATGTAGTGGCACTCACCAAGGCGATGTTTGTTTCTTCATACCTCGCACCAGGGTAAGGTAACTTGCTTCAAAGGGCTCAGAGCTCTAGAGGCCAAGTATTCATGGAATAGAGGGAAGTGCTCCTTTTCATGGCCTGTTGATTTTCATCTGACACACCAAATGTCTTCTCTTTTATCTTTTCCCTTGTTTTTCTTCATATCTTCGACCTACAGAGACAAAATAGTTAGCTAACTCAAGATCTGACTCATACCTGAGTTGGATTATCCCATAGGGGTTGATTCTAACTTCATGGAAATATCCAGTGCCTCAGACTGCGAAGCAATCTTCCGTTGCATCAGGGGAAATCTGATGTGTGGTAAGAGGGAAGAAATGAACCATTCTTTGTTTTGTTCATCTGGGATCTAAAAATTCAATCGGCATATTAAGGTTTTGAATCTCTGATCAAATTCCCAAACAGGTTTGACCACCTTCTACTTGATCTCTTTGAGTTCTGTAATACATTGTGACTCCGACTTGGGTTTCTTGAACTCTGAAATTAACGCATTCTTAATCTGATTCAGTGGCTTATTCTTAATTTGATTTAGTGGCTTAGGCTGTGCAATTCCTTGAACAAGCTTCATGTACCAGCTCAGTGCACGATCCCTTAGAGTGGTACTAAACTGGGTTCTTTTGACAGCTTCATCTATGATATTTTTAATATTCCATACAGCTTCACATAGGAACCAGTTTTGGTCAGGATCTTCAGATCCATCTCTCCTAAAGATAGGGAGTCTCATCTCATATGCCATAGATATTCCTAGGGACCCTGACTAAGTATGTGGTGGATTACTAGTGATGGTGCTCTGGACGCTCTGGTGGCTGGGATTACTTTGATTTCTTAATAATACTAAATCAACAGGAGGGACAATAGTACTTACTTCAATGGTTGCGTAGTTTCTGAAGTCTCAGGTTCTTCTCAGTGAAGCTCTTTATATTTCCCTTCTTCTTTCCCAGCAGGTTCTGAATGCTCATTGTTTTTCACATCTTCCTCTTCTCCATTATAGAAACCTCCATCCCCATAGTTCTACTTGAACAGGTTCACAAGGTGAACTTCTCTAAACACTCTCCCACTGCACATATGTCCAACTTTTGTGTCATTGTCGCTATCTGAATTCTTGAACACTAGCCTTTCTAGGTCCAACCAATCTAATATATCTTCAAGATGCTCTTCTCATGCAATAGCATCTTGAGTCTCATCTTTAGGAATTGTAAAAAAATTCCTCTGGGTCCCTTGAAGAAGTATCTCTCGTCTTGGTTGTATGATTCTACTCTGTCAACAACAAACTATGTGATGTACCCTCCAATGGTGTTATCAAACCAATGATCTACTACTCATGATACGACGTTATCAACTCTTTTGATCTTCTTGATCAACTCCGACATCCAAACTATAGGAGGTATAGATCTGACCTCAAACTGGGTATCTGCTAATCTAGCTAGCCACTCGTATAGCTCCTGATGGATGCCCCAAAGAAAATTTTGTGTATATCAGTGAATATATATTTCTCCAACCAGTCCTCTGTACTAAGATTAGGTTTCTTATTATGGGCTTCAGCGAAGTCCTTTTCTTGATCCTCTATCCACTTTTGAGTCTCTGTCTTTGATGGGAACCACCTTGACATTCCCTCAAGAAGATTCCAGTCCCGACAACGGAACCATTTGTTGGCACAGGGGCAGACCCAGGGTTCAGCTCCAAGAGCGCACTAACAAGCCTTAAATACTGGCCCTTTCGGCAACACCTGTGAAGTAGATGCAGTCTCACCCGAAGCAGTTATGAGGGGGTTGCAGGACAGAGATGTCTACAACCAAGGGGAATATCAAGTGGATATAATATAAGAACAACACAACATTCGTATATCACTTATCATCTAGGATCTACTCTGCACATCTACTTATCAGATATAAAACAGTAATGAAATTACAGTATATCAATGATAGAGATAGAATACCAATCACACACAACAAAAAATATACATGGTTCACCCTCTCTCTAGGGCTATGTCCACAAAATTGTGCTATAATATATTAAGGTAAAGCATACAGTTCTTGTCTACGCTCTTAGCCAGTAGATCCTCTTTCTTCTCCTCTCTTTCTCTCCCCTCCCTGTGCACCCAGCTGCAGGGTTGATCTTCGCACCCAGCTGAAGATCTTACAATACCATAAGGCTCTTGTACTCAAAGATTCTTTCTCACACACTACTACTCAGTCAATCACACAATGACAAAGAAAACAACAATAATCATAACACCAACCCATCCCAGGTCCTTTAGACCTCTATTTATACATTACAATAGCTCACCGACGTCCTTAGGTCGAAACCTAGGTGTCCAAAAACCCTAAATACCAAAACCCTAGGTGTCTAAAACCCTAGGTCAACTTGGTCCATGTTTTCAGGGCTTCGCCAGCTTGTCTTTCCTTCCTTCTCGCACGGTGCTCCAAAGCATCCAACGATGGATTTTTTCGCTTGCTGAGTTGTCCATGATCCTTCTTCCTTGCTAATCTGTCATCCTCAATCTCCTTGTCCAACAGCTTGCTTCGCTCTATCTTTTCTTCACTTTTGCTCACTTCGACCCAGTAACAATCACTGTGTCTTCCGCGAAGTTCACATTTTCCTTTTTCTTCCTTGATCTTCGTGTAATTCCATAACCAAGGGCCAACATTGATCTTCTTTATCTTCTTCATTTTCTTGATCTTCTACTAAGTGTGCTTTTACTCCGCGCTTTGACCCTAAATTCTCCCCTTTCCTCTTTTGTTGTTTGTTTTCTCCATACTTAGTATTTTCCCCAAAATTGTATCCAAAACTGCCTGTGCAACAAGCCCCCAACACTCACATGTGGCTCGTCTCGAGCCACTCAGGCATGTTGTGTCACACTTTTCCATGCCTCCATCAGCTTTTGGAGGATCTCCCTTACTGTCTATACCTCTTCTGTGACTTATGCTTCCTTATTCAAAATTTCCTTCACATTCTTTGCAGTGAAAGTCGTGAGCTTATCCTCAGTATCCTGGGATGCTTTCTTCGTCTCACCTTGTGTAGTGGCAAACTCCCCTATCACCCGGAGTGCTTCATCCTACATGGGTTCCAATTTCTGTGTGATACTCTTTTTTCTACTTTCATCTATTCTACTTCAACATACAATTATCTGTTAGCCAGAATTGTTGCCATCCGTTCCGTAGGTGGTAAATTATTAATTCTCTCATTTTCTTGGTGGGCCTTCTCTTGCATGATCCTTATTTTATCCTCTTATTTCCTTTAGCTATCATCACACATCCTTATGCATTCCTATTCTAGGCTTTTAATTTGCAATCGATGTCCACACTATCTTTTCCCTTTGTTCCCTTTCTTCTAGTGGTGTCCCTGGTACTATGTGTGATTCCAAGTCCTCAATCTTGGTGTGGAACCCTTTTATGACTTCGCCAATATTTGACACCTATTCTTCCATTGTAGATTCTACTTTCATTGGTACTTTTGTGATTTCTTTATACAGTTTCTGGACTTTCGTTTGTATCCACTGCGCCATTTTCTCATCTTCATCCTTCTCTTTCAATGCTTTGTTGGCCTTTTCTTCGGCCTCACTCTTCTTATTTAGTGTGCCTTCAACATTTTTCTCCACTATGCTCTTTTCCTATAGAGTTGTTGTGTATTCTTTTTGTAGCTCTGTATTTTCCGCCAAAACTTTTATCAACTTGCTAGAAGCGAACTCTACGTGGAATCATAATTGTTGCACGATATCATTTGCAATACCTGTAGCACTATTGTAGGCATCTCTGATATGACTAAGCCCAAGTGACTTAGTCCTTTTACTTATTCCTTCATCTCAAGTGTGGGGAACCCGATTGCATCTGCTGGTATTTTTATCACTATGCGCCCTGCAACCATTTGTGAGAAGTGAAGAGTGGTAGATTCTACTTCCCCTGTCACGCCTGTCTATTTTCCTTCGTTAGATCTTCTTTTTGCTGCCATGATTACTATCTCCAACTGCTATTGCAATTCAGTCAGTTTCTCTTGCATATTCTGTTGAAATGTTGGTTGATACTGAGAGAGGGGGGTTAATCAATATATCTTCTTTTTGAATATTTTTAATAATACTTAAATGTTAATCACAACAATTGATCAAGAAGAGTGTACTGAAAACAAAAATTAAATATAATAATCACAAAAAGTACAATTTAGAATGTGTAGGAGACACCAGTCTCTCTTCTTTTGAGCACCAACTCAAGGAGACACCAATCCCCTGTTTAGAGCACCAATTTTAGGAAGCACCAACTACCTGTTTTCAAGCACTAACTTGAGGAAGCACCAACTTGAGGAAGCACCAACTCCCTTATTTTCAAGCACTAACTTGAGGAAGCACCAACTCCCCTGTTTCAAGCTTCAACCTGTAGAGGACTCCAATCCTCTCTTGCTCCTCCTTTCCACCCTCACTTCATGTGAATGTTTCACGTTCTTCCTTTGACTTTGTTTTTGTTTGATCTTCTAAATTAGACCACATAGACATTTTATTTCCACCACAATTTCTGGTTTATATAGTATTTCAATTGGTATAAGATTGAACCATTATGTCTTTTGAAAATGAACCATTGCACCTCTTCATTTAATTTTAACAATAGTGTTGACATTTAATGGTTGATTTTAACTTAAAATATTTCAAATACTTTGTAAGTTATTTATCCCTTAATGTGCAAACAAACTTGTAGCAGCAATGGAATGGTTGGGTGCCAATCTTGTCAATTAATCCACGGGCACTTTAAACTATTACAGAAATCGAATTCTGCAAAGGCGCTTTCTTCAACCCACTTTTCCAAATGATTGCGAGCTCAAAACCACGGTCTTATCCACTTAAGAACTGCCCCTAGTGCCACTCTTTTTCCCTTATTATTCTACATAGGACCTCATTCAAAAATGTCTACAGGCTTATTTACTTATAGGCCCTTTGCTCTCCTTATCAACTCCTTTACCTTATCATGCGACCGGTGATGAAAGTCCTCCAAAATTCGGCCTTTGGGCTATTCTCCCTTTATAATCCCTGCATTCTTCTAGAGTAATACCTCCTAAAGTGGTTTTAAAACCCATCTCAAAGGTATCCACATGTATAAATTTCTTTTCTAGCGATAATTTAATTACTACTCACGAGATTAGGGCTCCTCCTATTAACCTATGAACACTTCACCGATGTGTATTGCACCTCCATCGTAGATTACTTCCCTTCAATATTTTATCTTAGGATTTGGTTTTAATCAAGCATTGAGTGAACCATCTGAGCATTAAAAACAAATCCAGGGTTGTGACTTGATCAACCGTTGAGTGGACGGTCTGCAATCATTTTGTGATTCCAGGCTTCTGGGATGTTTGTAGTTTACAATCTTCCAACTCCCTAGAGGTTGACCTACCAAAATGGTCATAAAGTAATGTTGAATGATTACTGTTAGTTGAAAACTCCCCCTTATGCTATTATTCCACCGGCTTAATCCAATGACTAAGATTTCAATCGATCTACCTATCAGATCGGACAACTGGAAAGATTTCATGATTTCACAATCCTTGCAATTTATAACCTTTCAACTTCCCGACGGATTACCTACCGAAATGGTCATAAAGAGATGATGACTACTTACATCGGTTGATACTTCCGCTTTCCCTATCCTTCCACTGGTTTGATACAACAGATGAGATTTCAACCGATCTACCTATCAGATTGGATGACTAGCAAGATTTCGCAATTTCACGCTTCGAGATTTCCAGCAGGTTCAAAAATCCTTCACAATCGAAGGGTCAGTGTTGAATGACCACCATTACAACAAGACTTACGATCTGAAGACTAAGGTTTCTTTTGACTTTAAGGTGAGATTTGATGATCCTTATTGATCTAGCTCCTCTCTATATTTCTCTTGGCCCAACTGTTGTGATTTCTCCTGAGATTCAAAAGGGAATGGTCACGATTTCATGATCCTTCTGTATAGTGCTTCGCCTTCTGCACAATCCTCGCACTATCTCTCCTGAGATTTAGGATATGCAACAATTTGGCATCAATGCTCCATCTTTGACATCAATTCCAACACCATAACACCAAGTCCAGCATTCTCCCCCTTTGGCATTGATGGCAACAGAATAAAACCCCTTATTTTTAATTGAGTTTTACTGCTTATTCTCCCCCTTTGGATGTAATGACAAAAGGGATATTTCTCTTCTCCCCCTGAAGTTATGCTACCACTGTCCATGTTCTCCTTCTTTGATGAACCTTGTGTAATTCAATTGGATATGGATATTACCCCCACTTTCTTTCTAAGGTATTCAAAGCACTCTTGGGAAAGGGTTTTCTGAATATATCTACAATTTGTTATTTAGTGTCCACATGTTCCACTTTAACAAGTTTTTGAGAAAATTGTTCCCTTAAGAAATGAAATTTAATTGGGATATTCTTGGTTTTTGAGTGCATGATAGGGTTTTTAGAAAGGTTTATGGCACTAGTATTGTCAGAGTTAAGAATAATTGGATGATCATATTTTACTTTTAATACTTGTAGAGTTTGTTTCATCCAAATCACTTGAGTGCAGTAGGAGGCAACAACAATATATTCAAGTTTTTCTATAGATAGTAATATGGAGGATTTCATTTTACTTAATGACATAAGACATTTTCCTAGGAAAAATGCACCTCCACTAGTTCTCTTTCTATCATCAATACTTCATGCCCAATCTACATCAGTATATGCAATTAATGTGAAGTCTGTTGTTTTGGATACCATAAACCAAAATCCAAGGTGCCTTTGAGATATCTAAAAATAATTTTAACTGCTTTCATATGTGTCTCTTTAGGTGTATATTGAAATCTGGCCACTAATCCTACGACTTGTATGATGTCTGGTCTTGTCGATGTTAATATAATAGGCTACCAATAATTGATCTATACATGGTTTGGTATGCATTTAGCGATTCATCATCTTTTCTTAGTTTGCATCCTATAATTATAGGAGTTCTCATGGGCTTGCAATATTCTATTTGAAATTTCTTCAACATTTCTTTAATGTATTTGGTCTAAGATGTGAATAAACTTTTTTCTAATTGTGAGACTTGTAGTCCTAGGAATAATCTCAGTTCACCAAGCATTGGCATCTCGAATTCTTATTGCATTTCTGTAGAAAATTTATTGCTTTTAGGATTTAGATTACATTCAGAGATGATATCATCCACATATACTACAACAATTATCATATTCTGATTTTCAATCTTAATATAAATATTGTTGTTAGTGGCACCTCTTTTGTATCCTTGATGTTGTAGATGATTATCAAGTCTTGAAAACCATGCCCTGGGAGCTTGTTTGAGACCATACATTGCTTTGTTTAATTTGCAGACATAGTCTTTATTTTCTGATAACATAAAACCTTCAGGATGTTCTATATAAACTTCTTCCTCTAGATTTCCATTTAAGAATGTTGATTTGACATCCATTTGATATATTTCAAAGTTTTTAAAGAATGCAAATGCCAAAACATTATGATATCTTCTAATTTGGCCACAGGGGCAAATGTTTCCTCAAATTCAATCCCTTCTACTTGTTCATATCCTTTGCACACTAATCTTTCTTTATTCCTTATAATTTGACCATCTTCATTAACTTTATTCTTAAAAATCCATTTGGTCCCTACCACATTTTTGTCTTTTGGTCTTGGGACAAGTTCCCAGGTTTGATTCTTTTCTATTTAATCAATCTCTTCATTCATGGCTTCAATCCAATCTTCATCTTTTCTAGCTTCTACAAATATGTCTGGTTCTATTAGGGAGAGCATTTCTTATTCAGATTCATATGTTAGCCTTCTTATTGTTTCAACTACAACACTTTTGTTTCCAATGATTTGACTTTCAGGATGATCTTTTTGTACTCTTCTTGATGGTGCTCTTGATTATTGTCTTGGTGATGCTTCCTCTTCATTTTCTTCTTCACTTTTTTATTCTTCTTCTTGTATTTCTTCATTTTATTCTTCTTCATCATCATCTCTTCTTCTTTCATCATCTCATGAATTTTCTTGAGATTTGATTCTTCTTGATGTTAGATCATCCACATTTACATTTGCACTTTCCACAATTTCATGCAATCTCATATTGTAGCATCTGTAGGCTTTTTTATTGGATGAGTAACCAAGAAATATGCCTTCATCTGATCTGGAATCAAATTTTATTGGATTATCATCATCTCTTTTTTATATAGCATTTTCTCCCAAAGAATTTGAAGTGTTTGACTGATGCTGGTATGCAAAACCATAACTCATATGGTGTCTTGTCATGGTTAAATCTAAGTTGAGCTCTATTAAGTATGTATAATGTTGTATATATTGCTTCCCTCCAATACATATTTGGAAGTTTGGATTGATTTAACATAGTTCAGATTGCTTCTTGGATAGTTCTATTTTTCCTTTCAACAACTCCATTTTGTTGGGGCGTTCTTGGAGCTGAAAAATGTATTTTAATTCCATGAGTTTTACAAAACTTATTGAATTCATATGAGGTAAATTTCCCTCCATTGTCTGATATTAAGCACTTGATTTTGAGATCAGTCTCATTTTCAACATGTTCTTTGAAAGCCTTGAATTTCTTGAAGGCTTCTGATTTCTCTTTGAGAAAGGATACCCAAGTAATCCTTGTGTATTCATCTATAAATACAATGAAATAATGTTCACCTTGCATGCTTTTAGTTCTTGTTGGTCCACATAGGTCAATGTGAACAAGTTCCAATGGTTTTGATGTAGAGTATTATTTTGTCTTGAATCTTACTCTTGTCTACTTTCCATGTTGGTCGTGCTTACAAATGGAGTTTGAAGGTTTAATAATCTTTGGCATATTTCTCACAGCTTCCTTTTTAGTGGCTTTTATCAAATTGTCAAAACTTGTATGTCCCATTCTTTTGTGCCATAGCCAACTTTCGTCTATTTGGCTTATTCAACATTTTTACTCATCTTCTATGTTTAAAATATAAACATTGCTTGGTGTTCTTGGTGCAACAACCACTAATTTTCCTAAATATTCTTTTCTAATTTTACATTTTTGAGAGTCAAATGTAAGTATGTTTCCTTGATCACATGTTTGTCTCACACTGAGGAGATTAGGCTTTAAACTTTTAACTAATAGGACATGTTCTTCTTTAGCTTTATTATTTCCTAGAATGAATATGCCCTTTCCAAGTATCTTAGCAGAGACATTATCTCCAAATGTAACACTTCATTTTTCTTTCTTTTTCAAACTGAGGAATTTGTCTTGATCTCCAGTCATATGTTTTGAACATCCACTGTCAACATACCATTGAATCCTTTGATCTTTAGCATATAAGGCTACCTTTCACTTTGTTTATTTTTCTTATATTTGTTTTTCTTTCCATGCCTTCTTATGCTTTTCTTCTTGAATTTTGGAAGTTTTTATGGGAAACTTTGGTAGTCTATAGTCACTAGATTTGTGACCATAATTTTTGTATTTGAGGCATTCAACACTGTAATTTTTTAGTGGAGAGAATGAATTATAGTTTCTATTCTCTTGACTATTATTATTCTTGTTGTTCATATTACCATATATATGAACATTCTTATGTTTTTTCTTTCCATAAGCTCTACAATCTACTTCTTTATGCCCAAAATTATTGCAAGAGAAGCAGTTTCCAAGAAAGAGATGTTGATACCTTTTGGGGAAAGTTATTCTTGTAATTGTATTCCATCTGAATTCATTTTATTTTGCAGATTTATATTGATTAGAAACATTCTTTATCTTTTTTTTTATGTCTGATTGAAGGATTTTTGAAGGACAGTTGCATAATTTTTTCAATTTTTGTCAGATCCCTGAGATGTAGAGTTAAATCCTTTGTTAGAATTATTTTTATCATATCCTAGTCCTGTATTATTGTTTGATGATCTTTGACTATTAAGAATATCATCCAATATCTTTGAATTGTTTTCAAATTTTGATTGTTTCTTTTCTTTCCCAAGTTCCCCTTTTAGAAGGATAATTTTAGCCTCTAGCTTTTCACAGTTTTGTTGCTTTTCATTGAGTTGGTTTAAAATGACTTCTTCTATTCTTTTAGCTTCTTAGAGTTTAGTCTTTAAATCAATAATGATTTGGTCAATTTTCTTGAGGGTTTTTTAAACTTTATTTTCTATTGATTTTTGTACTTCTTCATATTCTAATAGTTGTTCTCTTAATGATTTATTCTTGTTTTTATATTTTCTCAGTTCTTCAAGAACACTAATAAGTTCTTCTTCAAGGTCTACTTCTCCTTAAACTTCATATTTTCCTTCATCTTCATTTAGAGGTTCTATGCCCATAAATAGAAGCTTTGTCTCCTCTTCTTCACTCATGTCAGATGAACTATTGTCTTCTTTGGAGTAGAAGCTTTTCTTTTTCTTGTAGAATTTATTTTTGTATTAGGTTTTATCCTTTTTCTGGTTGTAATCTTTTTTATCATGATTATCCTCTTGCTTGGGATAAGGACATTTGTTAGAAAAGTGTCCAACTTTTCCAAAGTTGAAGCATTTGAAAGGTAACTTCCCTTTGTATTTTCCAGACCCTTTCTTGAGTTTCCTTATAAAGTTGGTCTGTTCTTCATATAATATGTCCGAGTGATTTTCATTTGGCATATTTTGATGCTTTGAAGGTTGTTTCCCTTTTTGATCACTTTTCTTTCCCGGTTCTCATTTCATAGGCTATAAGAATCCCATGAAGTTCATCCATTGTAATGTTGTCAAGGTCTTATCAATATTCCAAGGTAGATACTTTGGCATCATATCTCATTGGTAATGATCTCAACACCTTTTGGACAATAATCTTATCTTTTAGCTCTTCTCTCAATGCTCTAATTGAATTGACTATTTCATCCACTCGTTGAAAACATTCTGCAATGTTTTCTTCCTCTTTCATCTTCAGACTCTAAAACTTCCCTATGTATGTTTGAAGTTTTGCTTTCTTAATTTTTCCATATCCTTCATAGATGACTTTAAGTTTGTCCCAAATTTATTTTGTTGATTTACAATGCATCACTTTTACAAATATGGGGTTTGTTAATCCACCCAGAATTGCATTAACAACCCTTGAATTATCATTGCAGAGTTTCTTTGCAACAACATATGAAGGTGAAGTAGTTGATGTAGTGTAACCATTTATCACAGATATCCAAACATCACATCCAAGATCCATTAGATAACTTTCTATCCTTATACTCCAAAATGCATAATCATTTCCTTTGAACAATGGTTCTTTGTTGGAGGACATTCCTTCTCATTGATCCATTAGGCTTCTCAGAATCTTCCTTCAAGTGGTTAGACTATGGTGAAGGAACCTACTCTGATACCAATTGTTGAAATGTTGGCCAATATTGATAGGGGTGTGAATCAATATTGCTTCTTTTTGAATATTTTTAATAATAATAAATTATTAATCACAACAATTGATCAACAAGAATGTATTGTAAACATAAATTAAATATAATAATCACAAAAAATACAAGTTACAATGTGTAGGAGACATCAATCTCTCTTCTTTTGAGCACGAATTCAGGGAGACGCCAATCCCCTGTTTAGAGCACCAACTTTAGAAAGAACCAACTCCTTGTTTTCAAGCACTAACTTGAGGAAGCACCAACTTGAGGGAGCACCATCTCCCTTGTTTTCAAACATTAACTTGCGGAATCACCAAATCCCTTGTTTCAGGCTTCAACCTGTAGAGGACTCATATCCTCCCTTGCTCCTCCCTTCCACCCTCACTTCATGTGAATGTTTCATGTTATTCCTTGGACTTTGTCTGTGTTTGATCTTCTGAATTAGACCACAGAGACATTTTGTTTCCACCACAATTTCTATTTTATATAGTATTTCAATAGGTATAAGATTGAACCATTGTATCTCTTGACAATGAACCATTGCACCTCTTCATTTAATTTTAACAATAATGCTGACATTTAATAGTTGATTTTAACTTAAAAGACTTCAAATCCTTTGTAAATTATTGACCCCTTCATGTGCAAACAATCTTTTAGCAACAATGGAATGGTTGGGTTCCAATCTTTTCAAATTATTGCACATGCCCTTTAAACTATTATAGAAATCGAATTCTTCAAAGGCGCTTTCCTCAACCCACTTTTCCAAATGACTGTGGGCTCAAAACCACGGGCTTATCCACTTAAGCATCGATCCTAACACCTCTCTTTTTCCCTTATTCTTCTACACATGACCTCATTCGAAAATGTCTGCGAGATTATTTACTTCTAGGCCCTTTGTGCTCCTTATCAACTCCTTTACCTTATCATGCGACCAGTATTGGAACCAAGTCCTCTAAACAATCTTTGCATTATTCTGTAGTAATATCTCCTGAAGTTGTTTTAAAACCCAACTCAAAGGTATCCACATGTATAAATTTATTTCCTAGCGGTAATTTAATTACCACTCACGAGGATAGGGCTCCTCCTATTAACCTCCAAACACTTCATGGATGCGCATTGCACCTCCACCGTAGATTGCTTCCCTTCAATATTTGATCTGGAATTCAGGTTTTAATCAGGTGTTGAGTGGACCATCTGGGTTTTAAAAACAAATCCATGGTTGCGACTTGATCAACCATTGAGTGTATGGTCCACAATCATTTCGGGATTCTAGTATTTCATGATATTTGCAGTTTACAATATTCCAATTCACCGGAGTTTGACCTACCAAAATGTTCATAAAGTAATGTTGACTTCTTACTACCGATTGAAATCCCCCCTTTACACTATCCTTCCATTGGATTAATCCAATGACTGGGATTTCAACTAATCTACCTATTAAATCGGACGACTAGCAATATTTCATGATTTCGCGATCCTTGCAATTTCTAACCTTTCAAATTCCTGAAGGATTACCTACCTAAATGTCATAAATAAATGATGACCACTTACTGTCGGTTGACGCTTCTTCTTTCCCTATCATTCCACTAGCTCGATCCAACAGATGAGATTTTGACCAATCTACCTATCAGATCGGACGACGGGCGAGATTTCACAATTTCACACTTTGGGATTTCTAGCCAGTTCAAAAATCCTTCACACCCAAAGGGTCAACATCGAATGACCACCATTACCATGGGACTTACGATCTAATGGATGAGGTTTCTTTTGACTTTAATTTGAGATTTGAAAATCCTCATTTATCTAGCTCCTCTATTCAACGATTTAGATTTCTCTTGGCCCAATTGTTGTGATTGCTCCCGAGATTAAAAAGGGAATAGTCACAATTTCATGATCCTTCTGTAAAACACTCTGTCTTCTGCGTGATCCTCGCACTACCTCTCCTAATATTTAGGATCTCCAACAATTTGACATCAATGCCAACAACATAACACCAACTCCAACATCTTCTTACCGATCTCTTCCTGCAGTTTTGACTTCTGTTGAACTACCTCCTTAGTGGTTTTACTTGGTAACCTATCTTATCCATATCATCATTCTTCAGTGTATAAACGATTGGTTCCTTGTGCGCTTTCTTATTTTTACACGCAGATGGGGTTGGTATTGTAACCTTGTCTGTTCTTTTCTCTCCTGTCTTGGGTATAGTCTATTGCATTTGTTCTGTTGATGGTGTTGTTTGCGGTGCATCCCCTACACCATTTCCTTGAATGTGTTTCTGATCATTCCCTAGACTATTTCATTGTTATGCCTCTTCATTTCTAGTTTGCTATGTCTCAGTGCCCTCTGCACGAATCTTCCAATCTAGGTCCCAATCCTGCATGGTCAGTTGTATATCTTCTTTAGTAACCTTGTACTTTGTATGGACCCATTCCTCTCCCGATTCCTTCTTTGATTGGACATATATATGATGTCGGTCTGCTCAAAAATGCGCGACCGCTACGTATGCTTCCACTAGTTGTGGTGTTATGTGTGGTGTGTCCTTAATGCATTGTAAAATCCTTTCAACATAGAGAAAATTCTACATTTTGTTTGTTTGTTGCCATTTATTCGTTGTATACCAGAAGTTCTGGTACTTGGATACTAAACATGCTTTCTCTCTTAGACCCAAGACTGCGCATCCTCTAGCTCTTCCCATGTTGTGAACTCAAGCAAAACTAGTAGCCATGGATAATGGAACTATATGTCTCTATATTGTGCGTCTATACAATCAATAAGAAATTCGCTTAACAAGAAGGGTTCCCAACTCATCGAGGTCCCATCCACACACTTCTCTACCACAAATATCACTCCTACTGGCACTTGGTCCTTCCTGCATTTCTATAGCATCTTGCATGCTAACGACTATGTCGCAAGTCTGATAGTTAGGTCACATATGCTTGGCACATTCAGGCTGTGCATCCCTTTAACTGCGTGAAACTTTTGTTTCATGTCCTATGACAAAGCCATGTTGCTCTTTTTTTCGGCAAACAACAAGGTGGGATCTACCCCCTATGTCAGTAATCATGTGATACTTGCAATCAAGTATGTATCTATCGATATTGTCCTATCTAACCACATATACCCTCCATGCACTCAGGTTAGGAGCAACTTAACACATGCATTTACTTCATTTATTCGTCTGAAGTGTGGTATGCCTAATAGGTTGAGTAGGCATGCTCACTCCAATCCTTTGGCCCATACCTGGGACACAAGTATGATTTGGTTTGTTGTTGGGTCTACTTTCATCTCCAGATAATGGTGGGGTGCAATTTTGGGGAAATCTGCCATGTCTGTAATGTCATGGTATGCATATCTAATTTGTGACACCTTCCCCAAGATATCTTTGTCGATGATTACCCCTTCTGGTATGTCAGGCGTCACCAATGTGTGGTTACCATTCTTTGGTAGTGTCACTTGTGAGGTGTCATCCTTTCTTGGTGGAATGTAGTCACAGAGGAACCTCGGCTCTGATGATGATTCTCCCAGAGTCTCCTTAACCTTTGGTTCTACTGGTGATTCTTTTGTGTGAGCCTTCTTTGGTATGGGCATTGGTGCTTTCAGTGGTGCCATTTTTATAAAATCGATGATCCTTGATAGTTTCTTCACCTTTGTGTCTCCTTCTTGGCTCTGCTCCTATTCTTTGTTAGATCTTACTTTCATGTAGCTTGTAGTAACAATAAATAACACGTATAGACCCTCAACCACTTTTGTACCCCCTTTCCAGTTGTTCATATCCCTTCACGCCTTAACTAAATTTCCTAATCCGTTAATGGGGTTGATGAATTCTTGATTAAATGTTGCTTTATTATCGAATCTGTCATTGGATTTTTTCCTCGTACTACCATTCTATCATTATTTATGGTGGATTTTTCCATTTATGATCATACGACGTCTTTATGACCTGTCCTTACCACTTCATAGCCATCATTTCCTCCCTTTTTTTACTTTTCTCGGTCTTGTTTGTGCTAAATTGTGCAACTGTTTTGGCTTACGTGTTTGTTTACTGCACAATCTTTTGCTTTTGTGTATTTTTTTCTTAATTGATGTAGTTTCATCCCTCTAAGCAACTAAAATCATTCCTTCTTCGCAGTTTCTTATGCCTTTGTACTCTGTAATTTTTTTATCTTTTTATTTTTCTACTTTCTTATTTCTTTTTCTTTCTTTTTCCTACTATAGTACACTACTATGGTACATGTCTTCTTCCGCAACTCAAATTATTGCACAATTTTGTAGTCATCTTTATAGGGTTTCATCCGACTTCCATTCACCATTCCTCCCAAGATTTCTCCATTTAGTGTTTCCAAATGCGCAACAATTGTCTCTGTCACCTACTTAATCACATATGGGCATAACGAGTGCATTCAAAACTTTCCAGGATGTTGCATAAACTTGTTGTCATATAACAATACCAACTCTGACTTAGAATTTTTTCTGCTTAATATGTTGTTCATGCCATGTTTTCTCTTTGGCCTTTTGAGCTTGTTGGTGGAACCCTGTAATAAATCTATCCTCCTCAAGTTGTAGTAATTGTGAAAATATCTCCTCTATTGCGCTAGTGTTTGAAATATCAGTGATAGCTACAATGCGTGGACTTGGCATAATAAAATCTATTGGCATGATTGCTTCTTTTCCATAGACCAACCTAAAAGGTGTCTGGCCTGACAATTTTTTTCTTGTGGTCTTATATGCCCATAATATTGCGGGAACCCTTAAGTCCCAATCATCTCTTCCTATGTTGCAGATATTTGTCACTGCATTCTCTAGGATTTTATTAAATGCTTATATTGTGCCATTGTCCTGAGGGTGATATGGCATGCTCCTCTAATGGTATATTTGAAATTATTTGGTCAATGTTGAAATTATCTTATTGATGAAGTGTGTTTCTTGATCACTCAACAAAATGCATGGACATCCAAATCTTGTCACTACAATTTCAAACAGAAAGTGCACAACAGTCTCTACGTTGCAATCTATAACTGATGTTGCTTCTACCCATCTGGTCAAATATTCTATCGCAGTAATGATATACCTACCTCTTGATCTTCTCACTCGTGGATTGATTGGCCCAACAAACTCTATCTCCCATTTATCTGAAGATTGTACTGTAACTTATGGATTCAAAGGCATCTCATCCCTTTTGGATGGATTTCCTACTCTTTGACAGACATCACATGTTTTACAATACTCTTTGGTTTCCTTGTGAAGTGTGGGCCACCAGATCCCTGCACACAAAATCTTCTGCATTGTTGCTTTTCCTGCATAGTGTCCTCCTACTATCTCGTTGTGTGATTATGCAAGTATCATTGGCCTTTCATTCTCTACCACACATCGTCTTAATATCCCATTGACATCTAACTTGTATAATAGTCCCGCAATTAGCTGGTATTTTGTTTCCTTTATCACTAGTTGCTTCTTCTACGCCACTGTCATGTCTGATGGAGTCATCCTTATACTTAAAAATTGGACAATGTCTAAAAAGTAGTCATCCACCATTATAACCGAAAATAATTGTGCATCAAGCAAACTATCATCTAGACTTCCTCTGTCTTCTCCTGATAGTATGTACGATCAGTGATCTAGTCCTTCATTCAACTGCCCTAGATTCACAACAACTTCAAAGTGGTATTCCTGGAATAACAAAAACCATCTACATATTCTCCCTCCCCCCCAACATTGGCTTGTTCACTAAGTATTTTAGCACATAATGGTCTGTGTATATCTTGAAATGTGAACCTAACAAGTAATTTCTAAACTTCTGCAACGCATATACCATCGCTAGTCCTTCACATTTTGTCATGATATAATTCCTTTATGTTGTCGATAATTTCATGCTTGAGAAGGAAATTGGATGGTTTATGTCTCCTTCTCTTGGTTGAGATAATATCGCACCTAAAGCAATGGATGAGGCATTCACATGAACATGGAACTCCCTTTTCAAGTCTAGGAATATCAAAATCAACACAATCACTAGCTTGTGTTTCAATGTATCTAGCCTTTTCTCACAGTCCTCATTCCACTGGAACTTTGCTTCTTTTTTCAACAACTTTTCCATCGATCCTGTAATCTATGCATACCCCTTGATAAAATTATTGTAATATCATGTGTGACCAAGTGTTGCTCTCATATTTTTGACTAATGTGGGTGGTTGTGAATCTAGAATCACTGCAATCTTCGTGGGATCCACTATTAATCCATGATTACATACCACATGTCCCAAAAAAATTCCAAATGGTGTGTAAAAAAAACTTTTCTTCAAATTTAGTGAAATTTGAAATTGTCTACACCTGTCCAACATCAAACTTATAATTTAATGCAATCCCCTAATAGACTAAACATAGTCCAATCATCTAGGTATACTTCCAGGAACTTATGAATAAATTCCTTAAATACTGCAACAACTACTCTTGAAAACATTGCAGGTGCGTTCTTTAATCCAAAAGGCATCATTGTATACTGGTAACTTCCCCATTCCATCATAAAGGTAGTTTTGTGCCTATTTTCCTACGCAATTTTAATCTGATGATATCCCGAGAAACCATATGTGAAAGAATAGGCCTCTTGCCCCCCTACATTCTCTAGTACTTCATATGTGAACGGTGTTGGAAATGGGTCATGTAGGCATGCATAATTCAACTTTCTTAGATCCACGCATATCCTAATCCCTCATGTTTTCTTGTCCTACACCACCATTAGACGTCCATTCTCACTCCTCGACCGATTCGATGATTCCTTCTTCTAGCATGCGATCCATTTGTTCCTTCACCTTCTCTTTGTATTTTGGATTCAATCTGTAAGGTATCTATCTTACTATTTCAGTGCATGATTTCAACGGGATTTTCATCTCTGCTAACTAACCAACTATCCCTTTCATCTTTTCTAACTAACCAGCTATCCCTTTCATCTCTGAAAATGTAGTTGGGAATAGATCCTAATATTCGTGCAGTAAATATGCAATATTTTCTACAGTTTCATTACTCCAATAATCTCTTATCTGCGCAAACTTTGGGTTCTCCTCTATCCTAATATTCAATTTTCGCATCTTTCGTGGTGGTGCATATGTTGTGGATTAAAGTTCTGGACCTTTTATAGTGTGTTCCCACTCTATTTTGGGTACTTGGACATTTCATGGATCTTCCTCATCCTAAGCTTCTTGTGCAACATTGTAACATTCCAGTAATTGGTGGAATGTCATAGAAGCATTGTGCACATTACACACAAATATTACCTCCATTAACTCTTCTTCTGAGGAAATTTTGTTTCTAATAGCCTATAGTGCTACATCTACTAATGGAGATTCATGCTCAAAATTAAATGTTACTTTAAACCTTTGAGTCATGTAGTCCCAGTCTGCGGTATCTCTATGCATCTCTAGTTCCAAGTACCAATTCTTTGGAATCGTCTCCAATGTATGTATGAACTTGTGCGTCCATTCTTTCTTCATTCGCATGCTCCTATTTTCACACTGTGTGACATGATCTATTGGATTTCCTTCCCTGATATATTTATGCACGATATATTCCACATTGGTACCAAATCTAACTTGTATCGGTCTTCTACACTGTTTCTATTATTTTATGCCTTCTTTATCTATATCCCACTATCTAGATAGGTTGGCCTTTAAAACAACATCTAATGCCAACAATATATGTTGTTCAGTTATTTGTAACTCAAACTTCTGTACAAATGTTTATATATCATTCAATCCATCATACTTGGGTGGATCACATATCTATGTTCCAATCCAATGCAATGATCAAGTAATGTGGGAACACCACCTTGTTGAGACTTCATGCATCCTTTGTTGCCAATGTTCCATTCCTTCCTCTGAGTCTGATGCACATGAGATAATGCTCCTCCAACTTAGTGCACCATCTGCAATGGGGTTGACATAGTCATCCATTAGCACAATCATATTAATCAAGTTGTCAATTTCACCCCCTTTTGTTGGTTCTATGAACCTCTTTCCTTATTTTGGATCCAATGGCACAGTAACCTTCAACTCCCCTAATTCAAATATCATTTCCCTCCTCTTCAAATTAATGTTTTTTTGGTTGTTGAATTCCCACTCTAATCCCATTAATGTTGGATATGGTTGGATATCATCCACGATCTCGATAACTTCAAAATCTGCTATATTGTGCACTCCATCTATATTCACAGGTATCCTCGTCAATCATCCAATCGGTACTATATTGTCCTGATTTGCTAATCTTAACTGGAAATGGGACCAAATTAACTTGGGCTTCCCCATCATTTCCCAATTTTTTTTTTGGTAACACATTCACATTGAAACCCAAGTCTAAAATCACATTGTCGATATCATACTCCCCAATATGTGCACTCAGTATGAACTCTCCATTGGTTATTTTCTTGCGCAATACCTGATTCACTACCTTATGTATGGTAGGAATTGTCCTTTCTTGTTTTCAATGGTCAATCATGTTGCATAATTTATTCAATGCATTTTCATCCTTCATCATTTCTAAACAACGCTTCAAAAACTCTCCCAGAGTATTTTCTTTCTTTAGTGGCCCTTCTGGTATGGCACGATCATAGATTGGAGGCATGTCACCCATAGGTGGAACAAATGATGTTGATGCTCGCAAATTCAATCCCAATATCTCCTTTCTTTCTACTTAAAGGTCTCGTTTTCTTTCTATGGGTCGAATGTTGACAAAGGCATTGTTGCTTTCTTTACCCATTTCTCAGCCTACCTTCTTCCATTGGTCATATCAATCATTGTTCTAGCTCCTTCTTGTGTAACAACTATTTTTTTGGGTCCTTCATCATGTATCTCTGCTAATATATTTTGAACATTATGATTCGGGTTTTTTTTATGATTCCCGCTTGCCTGCCACTTTCCCAGTAATTGAGGACAATCTTCTGTCGCATGCTCCAATGCTCAACAATATGTGCACTTTGTATAGGGGTTATGGTGATCACGAGCTAAGTTTCCAAGTTCGTTACAATTTATAGCATATTATTGGGCCTCTTCCTCCTCTTATGAAATTTTCTCTACCTCGCCCTCTGCCAAATCCTCCTCGGCTTCCTTGGTTAAAGCCTCTTTGATTATTATACTGACCTCCTTCTGTCACAATTTTTTCCTCTTGAATTTTGTACATGTCTGAAGTGTGCTCCCTCATCAAATAAAATGCATGACAATCCTTATATCCATGTCCTATTGACTTACAAAAAAGTGCAAAATAAATTACTCTGGTATTTCTACAGCAATGGACAATCGTGGGGGTTATATAGCCATTTCTTACATATCTCACAATATCATCCTCTTGGTAATGTATTCGATGCTCCGAATTCCATATACTGCGTAAAGGCCTAGCATACATCTTTATGGTGACCTTCAGTCCTACACTTAGTACACCAAATTTGTTCACGCTTCTCCTTCCGCTTTGTAAGCTATGTCAATTGAATGGAAAAGGAAGCCAATTGTGTTTGGACCTGTGCCATACCCCCACTATCTCCGATAGGAGATGATTCTAGTTTCATTACAATCTCCAAGGATTCAAGTTGTGATGTAACATTTATCTATATCAATGGGTCGTGGATGCATGGCAAGAGTCCCACAATAAACCATTCCCTATGTTGTTGATCGAGGATTTGGAATGTTAACCTACCCATCATGTCCTTGAATCTTTGATCGAAGTCCCATATTGATTCAATACACACTTGTTTGATTTATTTTAACTATGTAATGTATTGTGACTTGGATTTTGGTTTCTTGAATTCTTTCAGTAATGTTTTGCAATTTTCGTTAAGGTTCTCGCTTGGCATATAGGTGTAGTACTATGTAGCTTCATGTACCATACTAGTGCGTGGCCTCTGAACATTGTTCCCAACTGCACAATCTTCGGAGCCTCATATTGGACATTCTTCGCAAACCAAATGGTATCACATACAAATAGATTTTTTTATGGGTCCTTTGACCCAATTCCCTGAAACTCAGGTAGTATCAGTGTATTATCTAATCTTGCCATGTTGTTGTGTGTTGTCCCTCCCCTTGGTGATAATGGTTAATTCTGTCTCAACGCATTGTTTCCAAAGCTATGATTACTACTCTTTTGTATTCATTCACTAACTACAAGGGATTTTGACAATCATTTGAATGTGGTTTTAGATCTAGGTGACACACACAAGGTTGTGAATTCGACACAGGATTCATCATAAATAGGATTTACCGGTTCTTCTATAATAGGATTGCATTGAGGATCCTCCTCTTCTCCTTATATGCATTGTACTTCTACAATATGGAAGTCTGCACAAGGTTCTCAATACTCACTACATTTCTTTCTCTCTTCTTATCCTCAGTCTTCAACTTCTTGGACCTTCTTCCACTGCGCAATACCCCAAATTCATCTTCTTCTTCTCATATTCCTTCTTCATTTTTCCGCATCCTCAGTCCTCTCCTTCCTTATTCATTTTTTCTCTCCTACCTTCAGGCCATATCCTAGACATGCTTAGTTCCCCTATGTGCATAAATTCATTTAGATTTCAAAATCCATCATCTTTACGCATTTATCACACAACATATTTATCCATGTACCCAATGACTTCATCAATCTTCCACTTGGACCCTTACAGAAATCTCGTTCTGCAAACTATATGACTGTGTGTAATCGATTGTGAATTCCGTAATATATCCCACCAATATACTATCCAACCAAAAATCAATTGTCCAGGAAGTCTTATTACTTACAAAATTCAATTGTCTTACCAACTCAGGAGTCTAGGTCCTTAGTGCAACTGATCAATATCTTCCAATATTCTCCACTAATCTTTTTAGCCATTCAGTCAAGATAATTGAAAATTATTAAAAGAAGATCTCATGCAACTCGATATACACATATCTTGCATCCATTGTTCGTCCTTCATCCAAGGGTTTTTATTCTCCTTCCTGGTGAATTCATGTTCCTTCTCTTCTAGCCATTCTGATATTTCTTTCTTAGTCGGCCTCTAAAACATTCCCTCAACTATAGATTTTGAGTCCTGGAAACAAAACCATTTGTTGGAACACAAGTGTAAGGCCCTAGGTTCAAGTTATCTTAACCAAAAAACCCTTGAGACACCGACCCTTTCGGCATCACTTGCATGTAGGCGAAGTCTCACCCAAGGTGTCTATGGGGACTAACAGAACCAATTTTATGTAGTGGTGAGAGAATTTGTGTTGATCAACTTATTCATTACAACCCATATGTATTGTGTGCAATATTCAGAGTTTGTTTAATCCTTAATTGATTCATACATACAATTCTAATGCAATTTACCATATCTCTTAGTTATTGAACCATTTAATCTACTGCACAACATCCAATAATAAGCAGATCTATATCTAACCATGCATAATCAAAGTATACATGAATAAGCACATAAAGAGACATTCAACACAAAATTTAATGTGGTTCACCCAACCCTGAGATATGTCCATAATTTCTTGCTTCTTTATTATTCTTCTTTAGGGAAATAGTCTCAAGTTTGCGCACTGTGCTACAATGGATACAACATAATCACTCCCCATCCTACTTATCCTTTGCAGTACAAGGTTCCTTTTGTTCACTCTTTCCTCCAGCCAACCACAACAACAATAATATCAACAACAAAAACAACAACTAACACCTAACCGTCCCGACCCATTACATATTTATAGAGGACATTACGGCTCAAAACCATATGAAAACAATCATGAGTTGGTTACAATTAATTTCTCGGGGGGATTTATCCTCCTTGCTTTATCTTCTTGGTTTTCTTGATCTTCTTGATCTTCTTGATTTTCTTGATCTTCTTGATCTTCTTGATTTTCTTGATCTTATTGATTTTCTTGATCTTCTTGATCTTCTTGATTTTCTTGATTTTATTGATTTTCTTGATCTCCTTGATCTTCTTGATTTTCTCGATCTTTTTCTAAGTGTGATTTTATTGTGCGCTTTGACCTTGGCTTCTCCCCTTTCTTCTTCTGCTGCACATTTCTCCATACTTAGTATTTTCCCCAAAATTGTATCCAAAAATGCATGTCCAACAATGCACCTTATCTCCATGTGTACACTAAGTCTCTCTTTATCAGAATACTTAGCATATGGACATACCAACCTGTTTTGAACAATTCTTTCCACAAAATAATTTCTTATCTGTACATTGGTATCCTCCAGAATGAATGGACCTTCACTATTTATGTTTATTAATTGGGTTGGTTGTCATTGATGTCAACCCTTGAAGAAAGCCCAGTATCACAAATTTATGGGTAATGGACCCAAGTTTGTTTGATGGATAATGGTATGATGTTTTATATATTTGTAGGTAAGACTATTCTAGATTGATAGTACATGTCATGCCATTTCTGGTGGTATGTGGAAGGTCACATAACTCCTCACGGTTAGAGAGTTATGGCCATGTGAAGTTGGAGAACCCTCATGAGTTATCTAGAAGCCCCTAAAAAATCAAAGTAGTCAAAGTGGGTGCAAAGAAGAAATTATTTAAATAATAAAGTTAGTGGAGAATTTACTATTTATGGATAATTCAAAGTGGTTACAAAAGAAGAAATTATTTAAATAATAAAGTTAGTGGGGAACTTGCTATTTGTGGAAAGTAGTCAAGTTAAGTGGACAAGTGGTTAGAAGTGGGTTATCCCTAAAATAAGGAAAGTGGGTTAATATGGTTAGAAGGTAACCCTTTGAGGAAGCTACATGAAAGTATAAATAAGAGGCAGGGGTCTCTCATATAATTACAATTGAGCATATTGAATATCTATTATTGTGTAAATCTTATTGCAGGTACTCATTGATATATCTGAAGTTGCGAAAGTCTGAGGTAGCACAAAGGGTTGACGGTGAAAGTTTCGGAATTACAAAGAAAACTAAAAAAAAACCCTAAGTTCTAAGGTGTATGTGAGCTAACAGTACAACAGGGTGTGTACATATGCAGGCTACCAGTACAACAAGGTACATATGACGTTTGTTAGTATAACATGACACATACGTGAGAGAAAATCCATGGAAATCTAAGCCTTGAGGAGATGAAGAAGCCCAGGTTTTAGATTCTGAGAACAAACTCCCAGGAAGGTCTATAGTGATGAGATACATTGGATCTATCCACCGGTTCTAAATTTATGTCTTATTTCTATGAGTAGTTGGATTTTGATGTATGCATGAGAAATGGTTATGGAGATTTGAGGATTCTCCCTAGAGAGACTAGTGGTTGCATGGGATCTTCTGTATAAGTCAGATCTACAGAAATACAGTGTTGGTATAATCAATAGTTATCATTGATACTTCTTGTTAGAGTTGAGGCACATCTTGTAGTTTTTGGCATATGGCTAAGGAGTTTTGTGGTACATGGTTGGGAGCTTGTATTTGTGAAGTGGTTGATGTATTGAGAGGTTGAATGTTAGAAATGGTTTGATGTCTAGATCATGCGAGGGTGATTATACTTGTTTATGATTACACACACTTGTATGGCACATGAATAGAGAGCTATAGATTCTTTGGGTTATAGTTATGTATGAGGATGCATGCACATACTACAATTACAGTCTGGATATAGTGACATGTTTCAGATCTATATAAATGAGTTTGTTGAGGGTCAGAAGTTTTTAGAAGAAAGAAAACCCTAGTTTCAAAAGGCATACACATGTTGCATAACAGACAGGTCGCGTACATACGCATGCTATTGTATAGATAAGGCATGTACATATGCATGTTGCATAACTACAGGTTGTGTACCTATTATATTCATTTGATACATGTTTAGTTCAGGTACATATTGATTGCAGGGAAGTAGTACAGGTTGGATGCAGGTCAATGGTATAGGTTTTTACAGTGGTATATCTCACAGTGATAATGTGACAGTGGTTCCATCATTCTACTTCTACGTCAGGGCAGTTGGACGGGGAAAGGATGTGTGGTTGTAGCCACCTTCCGGTTGTAGCCGAAGAACAAAGGGGGTTGTAGCCAGAGAATTGGGGAGTTGGAGCTTCCCTCAGGTTGTAGCCTGAGAAACTAGGGGGTTGGAGCCTCCTTCCAGTTGCAGCTGGAAAAAAAAGGAAGTTGGTGCTTCCAATGAATGTAATTCTTAAATACATATAAGAAAAATCATTCTGTGGTTTTCTCCCGCTTTGGGTTTCCACGTAAAAAAATTGGTGTACTGTGTATGTGTATGATTGCTTATTTGTTCATTGTTTATTTACTCTGCAACTATTGGATGATAATTCTACACTGATATAACACTTGCATTTTATGGTTAAAAAGGATTAGATTTCTCTATTACTGATTCAACCCCCTCTCAGTAATCCAACAATTGGTATCAAAGCAGGTTCCTTCAGGAATCACTTTAACCACTGAAAGGTAGATCATGGAGAGAAACATGTATAAAAATGGAATACCATAATTTGATGGACATAAGTATGCATTCTAGAGTAGAAGGATGAAAACATATATACAGGCACAGGGATATGAAATTTGGCAATCTGTAGTAGATGGATACAAAGAACCAGTAGTTCCACCAACAAGTGAAAGAGCAATAAAACTCGATCAATCCACAAATGCACTTGTGAATGGTCTTGGTGAATCGGTATACACCAAATTTATACATTGTAAATCCTCTAAAGAGATTTGGGACAAACTTCAAAATATTTATGAAGGATATTCAAAAGTCAAAGAAGCAGAGCTTCAAACTTACAAAGGTCATTTCGAACAACTAAAGATGAAGGAAGATGAGAATATTGCAGCTTACTTCTTACAAGTCGATGAAACAGTAAATGCAATCATAGGATTGGGAGAAGAAATTAAATAATCTGTAATTGTTCAAAAGGTACTAAGATATCTTCCTATGAGATTTGATCCTAAGATATTAACACTAGAAGAAAGAGCAGATATAGACTCAATAAGCATGGATGAACTACATGGAATCTTCACAGCATATGAAATGACAACTGAACAGGAAAATCCAGATATAAAAGAAGCAGCTTTCAAAGCATCCAAAAGGTCAAAGAAAAAGGGAAAGCAAAAATAAAAGGAACACAACAACAACAATGGCTTCTTGGAAGATGATGAAGAAGTGGCCAACTTTGTCAGAAGATTGAACAAGGGAACCAACGACATATATAAAGGTAAGATTCCATTGATTTGTTTTAATTGTGATGATATTGGTCATTTTTCTAACAAATGTCCTCATAAGAAAAATAAGAGGGATGATGAAGATTACTCAAATAGAAAAGGAAAAAGAACCAAAAAGAAAGATTTCAAGAAAAGCTTATGCACCAAAGAAGACATCTACTCATCATATGAAGATGAAGTCAGTGACAGCGAGATAGAAAGAGTTATATTCATAGAAATAGAAGAATATGATAAACAAGACACCGAAGAAGAATATGAAGAGGCAGAATTTGACTACCGAAAAGAATTTTTTAGTGCCATAAAAGTTATAAGAGAAAAGAAGAAAAACAAGAAGCTACGAGCAGAACTAGACAAGAAAGAAGACACTCAGGAACTAAAACAAATGATCATGAAATTGAAGGTTCAAATAGAAGAAGAAAAAGAATTGAAGAAGCACTCAAAGAATAGTTAGAAGAAAGAGACGAGATCATTGAAAATTTGGAAGAAGAGATTGTCACATTGAGAAAGGATCTTCAGAAGAAAAATATGCAGAACAACTCAAAAAAATTTGATGACATTATCAGCAGTCAAAATCTTCATCATGACAAATTTGGACTTGGATACAATTAGACAGAAAATTGATCAATCTCCAAAACAACAGAACAAGAAACATATCCAAAAATCTATGCAGAAACAATCAAAGCGGATAGGGAGACCTACAAGGAATATTACAAGGACACTCCTCCACCGAGAAAATCCATATTTCATAATCAACGACCGACAAAAACAAATAGGCCTCAGGAAGAAGAAGGATTCATAAGAGTAACTCCTTTTAGAATATCTTCAACTCCCAGGTATCAAACTATGTTTTTTGGTTTATGTTATGCATGCAATAATTTTGGACATAAAGTTGTGAATTGTAGAGCTAACAGTAGGAACATAAACAACTTTGTGTTAGGGAGCTAACAGTAGAAACATAAACAACTTTGTGTTAGGGACCTAACCCCTCACATAGGTAGAATAATATATTCTGATGTAATAAAGGTCAATATTAATAAGGCCTAGCAATAAGGAAGAATAAGTCGAATGTAAGATGACCTAATAGAAGCTTCCGCTTCTAGAATGATCTTCCTCTAGATGGTTATTTTGATAGACATATTTAGTATAAATAGGAGTCGAGGGTATTAGAACTGTTGTCTTGGATATTATTGTAATAAAGCTATGTTCGACTGGAGGTTTCCCCCTCAAAGAAGCAAGTGAACATTGCTCTCAGTAATCAAAGTGATCTTTCTGGTGTTATTCTAATATCATTTCTATATTATTGTGGTGTTGTTCTGGTTATATTGTTGTTCATCTGCCATTTCTATCATTTTTATTTCTGTTTTGCATACTTTTTATATCTTGAATATTACAAGTGGTATCAGATCACTTTCCTAGGTAGAAAATTGTGGGTTAATTTTTTTCAAAGTAGAGACGTATTTCAATGTCTTTAATCTACAGAGATCTATCGTTATGCGCATAAACCCATAGTCGGGGATTCATACATACATGAAATACAAGTGGTACTTAAGCACTCATATATTGGCCACCATTGTAACCCTTGTTGGTATCCCTTTGAGTGGTAGCGCATCAAACAACACCTGTATACAGATCAACCTAGATTTCTTGAAGCCCTATTTAGATAAACTGATTGGTCTCCTAACTTCTATAGTGCCACCGAGAACAACACTCGGGAAGATACTCTCTAGTACTTGGGTAGTCGGGTAGTATGGCTAAGGGCACGTTCAAGCCTCTTTAGTTTGTGCCCTGATATATCGGGCCAAGTACTATTGTTGGACCCCGCACATATATTAGAGAGCTATAGCACAGGGCAAACCCTTGTTTGTAGAACCCTTGAATACCTAACCTTCGGGAAAAAAAAACAAAAAAAAACAGACAAGATCTATTGTCGTGCAACTATGTTCGAGTTGCCAAATCATTGCACATTTCTTCCTGATTAAGCATTTGGGAATTTCATCACTACAATATTCTTCAGACCGAAGTACAACTCTGTAGGTGTAAAAAAAAAAGTATGGATTTTGTTGCACCATTATTTTAGACCTATTCCATTGGATTTATCTCTTTGCCCTTATCACATTCATATCTATCATTTTTCAGCAATTTTTTTGACCCCACCTACCCCTTTTTGGTTCCCTCGTCATCATGGCCCATACCCATAGCCAATACTTGGAAGCTCTCTTCAATACCTTACAATCTAATTTCACAGAGACACAACAAGAAGTGAGACAGCTAAGTGCCAATATTGCCACAATCAATAAAAACATGCATTTCTCCATCGCCGCCTCAATCGAGGAACTCAAAGAAGACCTCAAAGAAGACATTACTACCCAACTTGAATATGTAACTTCTATGATCTACACCAAGATACATATCCCTGTAGATCCCCCTTTATCTGACCCACCTTTGCATACCAAAGCTGAAACTTCCTCTCATTCCCATAATTTTCATCCCCATCACTTTCAGCGTGACCTACGCCTTCTGCATGTGGATGTGACCAAATCTGATGGCTTGGATCCCACTGGTTGGGTAACTCAAATGGAACATTATTTCTCTTTGTACAACATTACAGATGACTTGGCCAAACTATGGTATGGTGTTCTCCATCTATATCAAGAACATTGGCAATGGTGGCAATGGAGAAACACTGCCCGTCAAGGGTATGTTGTTTGGACACACTCTATGGCAGAGCTTTATGAACACTCTGACACTGAAACCAACCATTTAGGTTGTTTGAAAAAGTTGAAATAATCTAGAATGGTGGAAGACTTTATAACTTCGTTTGAACGACTAGATTTTCGTACAGAGGGCATGTCTGATGCTTTTTTTCGAGAATGTTTTATCAGTGGCCTCAAGGATGAGATTCATGCCCATGTCCTCATGGATCAGCCTCAAAGTTGGGTGAAGGCTACTAAATGAGCTAAGGAAGCACAAAAGTTTGTCTCTTCTCAAAACCAAAAACCCTCCTTTATTCCTCGCACTAAACCAATAAATCCCACTCCTCCTTCTAATCCACTAAAGATCCAAAAATTGTCCAGGACCGAAAGGGGTGAATGCCAACTCAAAGGCCTTTGTTATAATTGTGATGACAAATATTTTCCAGGACACAAGTGTAAGGAACAAAATCTTTTTATGTCCATCTCGGAGGATGTTTCGGAATAGGATGTTGAAGCTCCCCTTGTGTCTGTGTCACCTGAACCCACTGACATAACCCCTCCCTCAGACCCTTCCGAAGTAGAATTGGTCATTTCCCTAAATTATCTCACGAGCTTCTATGCTCCCCAAACCCTCAAACTAATTGGCTACATCAAGCATAGGAAGATCATCATTCTTGTTGATAGTGGAATCACCCATAATTTTATTCATCACTGCATTTCACAAGAAACTTATTGCTATATTCGTGCAGAAAATAATTTCCAAATCATGATTGCCAATCGAGGGTTCATGAAATTTGGAGGGAATTGTGAAAATGCGCATCTCCAAATTGGTGACTACCACCTAAAATATCATATGTTTGCTATAGACATGGGCAGTTGTGACATTGTGTTGGGTGCAAACTGGCTAAAGAATTTGGGCCCCATTCTCATGGATTTTAAGGAATTAACCATGCAATTTGACCAGGAGGGCCAACAATATAAGTTTCAAGGCATCACCATCGATTTCCCTGAGATCATTAGTTCCCATCACATGGAAAATATGCTAAAAAAAGGTCATTCAGGCGTTATTTCCCAACTCCATGCCATACTACCGCAGGACCTCCAATCCATCCTCTCTAAACATCAAGTGGTTTTTTCCACTCCCCAGGGAATCCTCCCTTCTCTTGGTGTTCATGATCATTCCATTCCCCTTGTCCCAGGAAGCCTTCCTCCTAATATATGTCCCTATCGTCACCCATTTTCCCCAAAAAATGAAATTGAGAAAATGGTTTAAGAACTTCTTAACACATGTGTTATCCTCCCTAGTACGAGCCCCTACTCTTCTCCCGTGGTCATGGTCATGAATAAATAAGGTTCTTAGTGCATGTGTCCTAAATTTCACGCCCTCAACAAACTCACCATTAAACACAAATTTCTCATTCTTTTCATTGATGACTTCTTGGATGAATTGAGTGGCGCCCAGTTCTTTACTAAACTTGATCTTCGTTCTGGATACCACCAGATATGTATGAAAGAGGAAAACATTCCTAAGACTTCCTTTAGCACTCATGAGGACCACTATGAGTTTTTGGTCATGCCCTTTGGCTTGTGTAATTCTCCCTCCACTTTCCAAAGCCTCATGAATCATGTCCTCCATCCTTTTCTCCATCATTTTGTCTTATCTTTCTTTGATTATATCCTCATCTATAGAAAAACCCGGACAGACCATCTTTCTCATGTGGATCGATTTCTCCATCTACTCTCTCAGCACCAACTTTTCCTAAAACAATCTAAATGTGTTTTTGGTGCCTTAGAAATCAAGTACTTGGGTCATCTTGTTGTCAAGGACGACGTCAAGGTGGATCATAAAAAGATTGAAGCTATACAAGATTGGCCTCACCCAAAGAATCTCAAAATCTTGCGTGGATTTCTGGGCTTAACGGGTTATTATCACAAGATTGTTAAGAATTATGGAAAGATTGTAGCTCCTCTCACTGCACTCCTTAAAAAAATTATTTCACTTGGACTCCAGTAGCTTCTCAGGATTTTCAAACCTTGAAGATGGCCATGTACACCACTCCAGTCCTGGCCCTTCCTGATTTCACAAAGACCTTTTTCCTAGAATGTGATGCTTTAGGGAAAGGAATTGGCACTATCCTTATGCAAGATGGTCGGCCTTTGGCCTTTACCAACAAAAAATTGTCTAAATGAAATTTGGGAAAATCAATATATGAAAAGGAAATGTTGGATATTATGCATGTCATTGATCTTTGGCACCCTTATCTATTGGGGCAATGCTTCCAAATTAAGACAGCCCATAAAAGCCTCAAGTATTTTTTGGAACAACACATTTCCTCCCCAGAGAAACAAAAATGGGTGACTAAGCTCTTTGGATATGATTATGAGATCATTTACAAGAAAGGAAAATACAATGTGGTTGCAGATGCACTTTCCTAAAAATATGAAAATGAATGGTCCCTTTTTTCTCTCTCCTTCATTGTACCAGATTGGCTCCAAGTCGTTTTCCAGGAATGGCTACATGATCCCAAAATTTTGCATCTAATACAATGATTGCAGTCCAATTCTCCAGTTTCCCCAGGGTACTCTTGGCTCCATGATGAGTTTCGATACAAAGGTCGTTTGTATTTAAGTAAATAGTCAAAACTTAAATCCACGGTAGTTTATGAGCTTCATTCTATACCCACGGCGGGGCACTCCAGGTTTAACAAAACCTATGAAAGGGTCAAACGTTCTTTTTTCTGGGATGGTATGAAACAAGACGTTCGTAAATTTTTTTCTGAATGTGATGTGTGTCAACACAACAAGATCGAAACAGTCAAATCTCCTAGCACACTACAACCGCTTCCAATTCCACCTACTATTTGGCGGGATATCTCTATGGATTTTATTGTAGGCTTACCTAAATCGGGAAATAAATCAACCATCATGGTGGTAGTTGATCACCTTTCCAAATATGCTCATTTATGTGCTCTTCAACACCCATTTACAACATCCATTATGGCTCAACATTTTATGGATCAAGTCTTCAAGCCTCATGGTATGTTGCATTCTATTGTTTCTGATCGCGACCCAACTTTCACCAGCAATTTCTGGCAATAATTGTTCAAGCTACAAGGCACCCAATTTCATCTCAACACAGCTTATCATCCCCAGACTGATGGTCAAACTAAAGTTGTCAACAAGTGTTTGGAAACATATTTGAGGTGTTTTGCATTGGAAAATAAAAATCAGTGAGCTCAATGGTTACCACTAGCTGAATGGTGGTACAACACTTCATACCATACAGCTACCCGCATGACTCCTTTTGAAGCGGTATATGGACAAAATCCACCTTCAGTTCTCTCATATTTACTTGGTGACTTGAAGGTCTAGGTGGTTGACCAAATGATTATTGTTCGAGAGGCTATTCTCTGTACCCTCAAAGAGAATTTGGTCATGGCCCAGAATTGCATGAAGCAATAAGCAGATCAATGTCACAATGAACATCAATTTGCATAAGGGGATCAGGGGTTTCTTCGTCTACAACATTACAATAAAAATTCCCTCAAGGTTGACCATTGTCAGAAACTTGCGCCAAATTTTATGGTCCTTATACCATTCTCAAGCATGTGGAACAGGGGGCCTATCAGTTAGCTTTGCCCAGTCATTCTAAGTTACATAATTTTTTTCATGTTTCCTTCTTAAAAAAGGTGATTGTAACTAAGTGCCAAAATCAAACCAACCTTTCTGAGTTGGACGAAGAAGTCTCCATTTGGCTACATCTAGAAGCAGTTTTGGACCAGCGTGAGTGTCACCTACGTCAGCGAACCATCAAGGAAATGTTAATCCAGTGGAAAGATACAACCCCAGCAGATGCCACTTGGGAACCAGCTACCATTCTGCAACAATTTCCACATCTCAAGCCTTGAGGACAAGGTTGTTTTTAAGGGGGAGGACATGTTAGGGACCTAACCCCTCACGTAGGTAGAATAATACATTCTGATGTAATAAAGGTCAATATTAATAAGGCCTAGAAATAAGGAATAATAATTCGAATGTAAGAAGACCTAATAGAAGCTTCTGCTTCTAAAAGTATCTTCCTCTATATGGTTCTTTTGATAGACATATTTAGTATAAATAGGAGTCGAGGGTATGAGAATTGTTGTTTTGGATATTATTGTAATAGAGCTCTTCTCGACTAGAGGTTTCCCCCTCGAAGAGGCAAGTGAACATTGCTCTCAGTAATCAAAGTGCTCTTTCTGGTGTTATTCTGATATCATTTCTGTATTATTGTGGTATTGTTCTAGTTATATTGTTGTTCATCTTCCATTTCTAGCATTTTTATTTATGTTCTACATACTTTTTATATATGTAATATTACACTTTGAAATTCATACACAAAAGGGTTATCCAAGAAGGCCTAGTGAAAAACAGAGAAGAAGCTACAACAAGTTTGAATCTTTGAGCATTGAAGTGGAATGCTACAAGTGTCACAACTTTGGACACATGGCCAAATATTGTAGAATGACAATCCCTCCTAGGGAACCACAACAGAACAACAACAGTCACATACATGAACCTCATAAGAGAACATGGATAAGAAAGCAAAATCAGTATAGAAATGAAGAATTCACACTCGCTTTACAAGCTAAGCAGAAGAAACATGGTTGGTATGTTGACAGTGGTTGTTCAAAACACATGACAGGTGATAAAGACAATTTTCTTACTTTAAGAAAGGAAAGATATGGATCAGTCTCTTTCGGAAATGATGATTCAACTAAAATCATTGGAAAAGGCACAATCATAATTGGAAACAAGAATACCAAGGCAGAAAATGTTCTACTAGTAGAAGATATGAAGCATAATATTCTAAGTGTAATTAAAATGTGTGATCAAGGTCATAAAATTACTTTTGACTCACAGAAGTGCGAGATAAGAAAAGAAGGTTTAGGAAAATTGATTGCAACAACTGCAAGAACTTCAATAAACATATATGTAGTAAGTGAAATTAGAAATGAAAAGTGTTGTTTAGGAAAGGAAGATGATGAATGGCTATGGCACGGAAGAATGGGTCACATAAACTTTGATAACCTTGTCAAAGTCAGCAAGATGGAAGCAGTTAGAGAAATTCCCCATATCACGAAACCAACTAACACTTTATGCAAGCATTGTCAACAAGGAAAGAAAACAAAGACCGGGTTCAAATCAAAGGAATATTCAATGACAAGACCACTAGAAATTGTGCATACTGATCTAGTTGGACCAACTACAACAAAGGGTTTAAAATATGAAAAATAATTTATGTTATTATTTGATGATTATACAAGAATGATTGTTGTTTTCTTTCTGAGGAATAAGTCAGAAGCTTTTGAAAACTTCTAGGTATACAAGAAAATGGTTGAAAATGAAATGGATTCAAAAATCAAATGCTTGAGATCTGATAATGGAGGAGAGTTCACTTCAAAGGCATTTATGGACTTCTATAGCAAGCATGGAATAAAAAGGAAATTCTCCATAGCTAGGACACCTCAACATAATGGAGTTGTTGAAAGAAAGAACATGATGGTATAGGAAATGGACCGAACAATGCTAATGGATTCCAAATTGATAGATATTTGTTGGACACATGAAGTGCATACAACAATTCATATTCAAAATAGAGTGATTCTTATAAACAACAACGACAAAAATCCCTACGAGCTATGGAAAGGAAGACCAACAAATGTGAAGCACTTCAGAGTATTTGGAAGCAAATGCTACATCAAAAGAGAAGATGGCATAATGGGAAAGTTTGGTTGTCGTGTGGACAAATGATTACTTGTTGGTTACTCAAGTACAAGGAAAGAATACAAGTGTTACAATCTGAAGTTGAACAAAGTTGTGGAAAGCATCAATGCAATAATTGATGAAACAGGTGGACGAGAATTAAAGGAAGAAGAAAATGAATCAATGGAACAACTTTATGAAGAAGAAGCAAAAGATGAAGTAGAAGTAGAAGGGGAAGATGAATAATATCATACAGAAGTAGAAGATAAAGTTCAACAAGTGCCTCGAAAGACACCTAGCAAATGAGTACAGAAGAATCATCCTTCAGATCAAATTATCGGAAACAAGGATGTAGGAGTTGAGCCTAGAAGAAGAATCCATTCAACAGAACAAATGCATCTAGCACTCTTATCTATGATTAAACCAAGTATTTTTTAAGAGACCAACAAGGATGAATTCTGGAATAAGGTCATGGATGAAGACTTGGATCAAATATAGAAGAATGACACTTGGGAATTGGTTCCAAGACCAAAGAATAAGAGTGTGATTAGCACAAAGTGGGTTTTCAGAAATAAATTGAATGAAGATGGACATGTTACAAGGAACAAAGATAGTTTTGTATGTAAAGGATAGACACAGGTTGAAGGAATCGACTTTGAAGAGACATTTTCCCCAATTTCCAGAATGGAAGCAATCCAATTGCTCTTAGCTTATGCATGCTCCAAGAATATTAAAGTGTATCAGATGGACGTGAAATCATCTTTTCTGAATGGGGAACTTGAAGAAGAATTATACATTGAACAACCAGAACGATTTCAGTTGTCAGAGAACGCAGATTGTGTGTGCAAATTGAAGAAGTCTTTGTATGGTATAAAACAGGCTCCTAGAGAATGGTACTCTAGACTGGATAAATATATACAACATGCATGACTATAAAAAGGAAGTGAACACATCAACCTCTACATCAAGGTAACTCAATATGGTATTTTATTAATTGAAGTTTATGTTGTTGATATTATTTTTGGAAGTAATGATGACAGGTTAAGCCAGAAATTTACAAAGGATATGCAGAATGAATTTGAAATGTCATTACTCGGAGAACTATCCTTCTTTTTGGGTCTTTAGATATGTCAAAGAAACCAAGGAATTTGTATTTCTCAAACTAATTACATCAGAGAAATGATAAAGAGGTTTGGGAAGGAAGAGTGCAAACCAGTTACCACTCCTATGCAAACCAGTTGCAAGTTGAGCAAAGATGATGATTCAAAGTCTACAGACTAGAGGAAATACATGTCAATGATTGGTAGCTTACTATATGTGACAACATCCAGACCAGATGTAATGCAGGCAGTTGGACAGGTGTCATGATTTCAAGCAACACCAAAGGAATCACATGTCTTAGCAGTAAAGAGGATTTTCAGATATCTTAAAGGAAAATAAGATTTTTGATTATGGTATCCAAAAGGAAAGGACCTATCACTTATTACCTACACAAATGAAAATTGGTCAGGTTGCATTGATGACCGACGAAGCAGCCGTAGAGAAACGTTCTACTTGGGTGAGTGTTTAGTATATTGGAAAAGCAAGAAACAATCATCAGTATCCTTATCTACAGCTGAAGTAGAGTAGATTGCAGTAGCAGGATGTTGTACATAGGTTCTATGGATGAAACAAACTTTCACAAATATACAGGTTGAGTATGATGAGCCCATTCCAATCTATTGTGATAATACAAGTGCCATCAATGTCTCAAAGAACCCGGTGATGCACTCTAAGACGAAGCAAATTCCAATCAAGTATCACTTTCTACATGAACAAGTTGCAAAGAAGAACATCAGAGTTACCTATAACCATTAACAAAAAATGCAGATATACCTCCCTTGTTTACATTTTACAAAATGGATGATCAAGGGGCTATGAAATACAATGATAAATTTGTTGCACTGCCACATAATTGAAGAGACAAGGTCTTAGAAGACATTTTTGATCAACATAAAACAACTGCATAGTGGGCGTTGATGACTTACCTCACGTAAAAAAATCTATGAGGACATATACATCTCTAAAAAAAACTATGAGTGTCATGAGAATGATAAGGGTGAGGAGGAGTTGGTGAAGTTTCTATTTCAATAATAGGAAGAAGGGGGGTCATGACCCAAAGAAACTTTGATGCCCCAAATGGAAAAAGCATATGCAAATGGAAATATCCTAATAAATAAAAAGGATACAAAAATGAAGGAATTCATGGGATACAAAGGGGAAGGGGGGATAATAAAATTTACTATTTATGGATAAGTAAAAGTGGTTACAAAAGAAGAATTTTTTTAAATAATAAAGTTAGTGGAGAACTTACTATTTGTGGAAAGTAGTCAAGTTAAGTGGACAACTGCTTAGAAGTGGGTTAGCCCTAAAATAAGGAAAGTGGGTTAAGATGGTTAGAAGGTAACCCCTTGAGGAAGCTACATGAAAGTATAAATAGGAGGCAGGGGTCTCTCATATAATTACAATTGAGCATATTGAATATCTATTATTGTGTAAGACTTATTGCAGGTCCTCATTCATATATCTGAAGTTGAAAAAGTCTGAGGTAGCATGAAGGGTTGACAGTGAAAATTTCGGAATTACAGAGAATACTAAAAAAACCCTAAGTTCTGAGGTGTACGTGGGCTAATAGTACAACAGGGTGCGTACATACGCAGGATACCAGTACAACGAGGCATGTACATACGTCGACTGTCAATATAACATGATACGTATGTGAGGGAAAAGCCATGGAAATATGAGGAGATGAAGAAGTCGAGGTTTAAGATTTTGAGAACAAGCTCCCATGAATGTCTACAATGATCAGATACATCATATCTATCCACTAGTTTTAAAGACATGTCTTATTTATATGAGTAGTTGGATTTAGATGTATGCATGACAAATGGTAATGGATATTTGAGGATTCTCCCTAGAGAGACTAGTGGATGCATGGGTTGTTCTGTATAAGTCATATCTACAGAAATACAGTTTTGGTATAATAAATATTTATCATTGATACTTCTTGTTAGAGTTGAGGAAAATCTTGTAGTTCTTGGAATATGAATAAGGGATTTTGTGGTACATTGTTGAGAGCTTGTATTTGTGAAATGGTTTATGTATTGAGAGGTTGAATATCAGAAATGGTTTGATATATAGATCATCTGAGGGTGATTATACTTTTTTATGATTAAACAAACTTGTATGGAACATGACTAGAGAGATATAGATGCTTTGGGTAAAGGTTATGTATGAGGATGCATGCACAAAGTACAGTTACAGTATGGATACAGTGACATTTTTAAGATCTATGTGAAAAAGGTTGTTGAGGATCATAAGTTTTTAGAAGAAATAAAATCCTAGTTTCAGAAGGCTTACACAAGCTGCATAACAGATAGGCCACGTACATACGCAGACTATTGTATAAATAGAGCACGTACATATGCATGTTCCAAAAATACAGGTCGCGTATCTGTTATATTTGTTTGATACATGTTCAGTTTAGGTACATATTGATTGCAGGGTAGTAGTACAGGTTGGTTGCACGTCAGTGGTACAGGTTTTTATAGTGGTATATCTCACAGTGATAGTGTGATAGTGGTTCCATCATTCTACTTCTACGTCAGGGAAGATGGATGGGGAAAGGATAGGTGTTATTATCCACCTTCCGGTTGTAGATGGAGAACAAAGGGGGGTGTAGCCTCGTTCTGGTTGTATCCAGAGAATTGGGGAGTTGTAGATTCCCTCAAGTTGTAGCCTGATAAACTAGGGGTTTGGAGCCTCCTTCCACTTGTCGTAGGAAAAAAATGCAAGTTGGTGCTTCCAATGAATGTAATTCTTAAAGACATATAAGAAAAAGCATTATGTGGTTTTCTCTCGCTTTGGGTTTTCATGTAAAAACATTGGTGTATTGTGTATGTGTATGATTGCTCATTTGTTCATTGTTTATTTACTCTAAAAATATTGGATGATAATGCTACATTGATATAACACTTGCATTTTATGGTTAAAAAGGATTAGATTTCTCTATTACCCATTCACCCCCCTCTCAGTAGTCCAATAATTTCATTCACTAAATGATCCATTATTACACCTAGATTCCAATGTGCACTCTAAGCAACATGAGTGGATTGGTTGTAGTGGATTCCCAAGCCTTCATGGTTGTATCTAGATTCATATATCAACATTCTTCATTCTTGGACTTTGATCATTTTGTGAGGGATTTTTGACATAACACTATGTCCTCAAGTGCCTCTGCTCATCCTTATTACTAGATCCAAACTCTTTCATATGCTTTAAAACCAACCTTCATTATTTCCATGCTTTGTATCTCCATGTGAACCTATTGTACCTGCACTATCATGTACTGGGGATAGATTTCCTTCCCTGCATCCACATTTGATTTGCATCATTTTCACCTGCAATTATTTTCCCCATACAAGAATTGCATTAGGGGTCTTCCATGTTGCTCATTGAACCCAAATATCGGATCCATCAACTTATTAAAGAAACTAAATGTTCATTTTGAAGAACTATCTGTATTCTTCTTTTTTCTTATTTGTAGACATCACTTGTAATTTATTTTTTCTATCTATACTCATAACCCATGGAAACATGCATACAACAACATTTTTTATCTAAAACCCATAATATACAACTCTGGAACATATGCATACTTTTGTCATTTTCTAAGATTACTATAAACTCTCTTCCTGACTTCCTAGAAAATAGGTTGTTCAATTCCTGGTGCATAAATGGATTCTTCTATTCAATGTCTTTGTAATGACTGCTCTATTTCTCAATTATGAGTTATTAGCAAGGGATTACAATTATTTAATCATTACTCGTTTTCTCCTTCTGCACATCCTTCAAATAGGTGCAATTTGTTTTAATTGTGTCCATGCATCCTTGCACCTTCTCTTTTGTACTTTTGAAAGGAGCCCAAATGGGTTCCATCATGACACTATTTTTAACATCCCGACCAAGTTTCACCTCTAACCGAGCTTCAGGATGCTAGATACAACCTTCTGAAGTTTAAGGCCAAATTATATTTTTAGTCGTGAATGCTACAAGTGCCTTCTATGTGCTCTTGTGCATTTTTGTATGACCAAAATTCTATTTTTAATCCATGGTTGTCTTATATGGCTCAAGATCTTTCTGTATACTACTCCTATTCCCGAATTCCATTTTGGATTAGGAAGTTATGTCCCTTGGAGTGAACTGGTATCCAAAAATTACTCTCCATTGTTTGGCTCATAACTCTCTGATATTAGCTCTGTTTGATGAAAGGTTTACACCGTTAGAAAGATATCACCTAGATTTATTACTTAGATGTAGAAATTGCATGCCTTAAAAGGATATACAATTTTGTAAAAAATTGACTACTCAAAATGTTGTTTAGGCCTCCAAAATTGCCTTGAAAAAATATGACCTGGAAAAACACCTATTTTCTTGAGAAAAAATCATTAATTTCTGCAAAAATTAGTTGACTTATGCTGACTAGGATGATGAAATGGCATCTCAAGTCCACCTAGAAACTCGAGGTGGCACTTTGTCAGTCTCAGTCCACCCTTTTCGTTCCCTATCAACCATTTTCTCCTTCTTCCCTCTCATTCCCTTCCTTTACTCTATATGAACGCATATTATTATATTTTTCAGCCCCACGGGCCTTGGTTTCCTACGTGGAACCTTCGTATTAGGTTCTGAGGATCGGTAGGCACCATCCCACACCTATTTTTTGGGTGTGATCAGTTTCATGTTGCATTGATTGGACGTCGAAGGTTCGGGGGGTGTCAGTGGTGATCCACCGTCATCGTCGCATTGCGCCCCCCCCGACCTACCGATCATTAAAAGAGGCGAAAGGGTCATGAAACCTAAATAGGGTTTTGGACAAGGTGACATGCTGCACATAGGTGCATTTTAGCCCCCTTTCCCATGTTTATCCTAACCACATAGGACCCCCCATGACATGGTTATGTGGGCCCAACTTCTTGTTTCGTCTAACATGTGAGTGCCCCACTATAAAACCAAATAACTTGCCACTTATGCCACCATTGAAATTGTGTACCATCTACTATGGCCCTACCACCATGGCAATACACATCATCTGACACGTGGCCCCACATCACACTGATGTCAACATACAAAAACTTTCCAAATTTTTCCAATTTTGCTTATTTTCAGAATTTTCCAAATACGATAGAAACACTCAATTCGTAATTATCTCTATTGCCTCCATTGAATCTCTGAAACTAGTGTTGAATATATCTCCAATATTTCAGAAATTTCGGCAACATTTTAACCCTCCCGAAATTTTCTGCATAAATTGTCGCGACACATCCGACACAATGAAAGTGTCATGACACTTTCATTGTGTCGCGAGAAATTCGGAATATTTCATGGGTCGATGTAAAGTGTCGCCCTGCTAGGTATATCCGCAGAAAAAAAGTGTGCGTGAGGGGTTTTAGAGGCCGCGGGTCCTTTTTTTTTTTCATTGTTTCATTTGTGAAGTGTGAGAGAGCTAGAGAGGTGTGAGGAAAGTCATTGTGCATCTATCCAAGGAGGAGAAAGCCAATGATCTTACTTCCATTAGCGCCAATGAAGAGATCAAGATTTCCAGGTATGATCAAAAACGTTTTTCATTTGAAGATTTGAACTTTGTTTTTTTAATTTTTAGAGTTAGGCTAGGGTTTGCAACTTTGCAATGTGCCTCTTCTTGTTGTTTTTGAATGGAATATTCAATCACTCTAATTCATCTATCTCTTATTATTTAACGATTAACCTTTGCAATGTGCATTATCATGTGTTTATTTTTTTATTTTTTTGTGCCATAGGTTTAATATTTTCATCTAAAGAAAATGTCGAAGGCATTGGATCCAATGTGGGTGTATGGTGAACCAGTGCAACTTCCCAATAGACAAGTATTGACATGCAATATTTGCGGAAAAAATATTTTTGCAGGAATTAGCCGCTTGAAATACCACCTTGCCAAAATCCCTGGGTTTGATGTGGATCCTTGTCCAAACAGTACCCCGAAAATTGTGCATATTGAAAACCAATCACTCATTGATATGGCTAATAACAGGGATATGATTGAGGATTTCAAAAAAGAACTTGCACGTTCCACTGCAAATAGATACAGTGGAACAAGTGTCTCTAAGGGGGGACTAGTAGTACCACAATCCCACTCCTCAACCACAGGGCCCATAGCTTCTGCAGCCCCCTCATCAACCTCATCTTACTTTGTGATGAGGTCAACACCTGCGGGGAAACCTTTTATTCGGTCATTGATTAAAAAAAAAGAGACGGAGGAGGTCGACAAGCTTGCGGCCAAATGTTTTCTTTGGAGTGATATACCTTTTAACATTGCCAATAACCCCTTCTACCATCCCATGTTTGAATCTTCTGCAATTGTTGGCCCGGGGTATAGGGGCCCTTCCTATCAGGATTTGAGAGGGCGTCTCCTTCAAGGGGAAAAGGATGGTTGTACAGAAAGATTATCTTAGCTCAGGGAAACATGGAAGACCACCGAATGCACCGTGATGTCGGATGGGTGGACTGATGGGAAGGGCAGATCAATTCTAAACTTCTTGGTTAATTATCCCAAGGGGACAATGTTTATCAAAAGTGTTGATGCAAGTGCATATACAAAAGATGCACAATTATTATGTGAGTTGTTGGATGGATTTATCCGAGAGATAGGTCCACAGTATGTTGTCCAGGTCATCATGGACAATGCTTCTAATTATGTTGTTGTTGGGAGGATGCTTATGCAGAGGTATCCATCCTTGTACTGGAGTCCTTGTGCCGCCCATTGCACTGATTTGATTCTAGAGGACATGGGAAAACTTCCTTGGATCAAGGAAATCATTGATTCATCTCGGAGTGTGACAATATATATATATAATCACACATATGTTCTTTCACTCATGAGACAATACACAAGGAACAGAGATTTGGTGCGTCCCGCAATCACACGTTTTGCCACCAACTTCATTTCTCTTCAGTCACTCCTCAAAAGTATGTTGGACTTACAAAGAATGTTTCTTTCTAATGAGTGGGTTGCTTGTGTCTATAGCACCAAACAATATGGGCAAGACATAGCCCAACTTGTGGGACATGACTTGATATTTTGGAGTGGAGTAGGGGAGGTATGTACCATTACTGAACCTTTGGTAAAGGTTCTTTTATTATTTGATGGTGAGAAGCCCGCAATGGACAACTTGTATGAGGCCATGGATAGGGCCAAGGAAGCTATCTACCGGTACTATGAGAACAAGGGGGAGGAAGGACTCACCAAAAGAGCTCAGATATGGGGTGTGATTGATGAGCGATGGAATAACACTCTCCATCGTCCCATTCATGCAGCAGGGCTCTACCTCAACCCTGCATTCGCTTATGCTTGTGGATTTAATTTTGATGGTGAGGTCATTGATGGTTTCCTCCAGTTTGTTCAGAGGATGGTACTGACTCCAGCTGAACGCTCAGAGATTTCTAGATAGAATGAGATATATAGGATGGCATCCAGGATGTTGGGATATGATATGGTTGTCCAAGATAAGACCACAAGGATGCCAGGTAAGCTTCAATTTCAAATTTTGTTTATTCCTTTCTATATATTATATATGACATCTATTGCGGCATTGCTTGATGGAAATCTAAAATATAATTCGTTGTCTTCCTTTCATTTTATTCATTGTATAGGTCTGGTGGAAACACTATGGTGGAAATCTCCCAGAGTTGCAGAAACGTGTCGTTCGAGTGCTTAGTCAAACTTGTAGTTCTTCAGGTTGTGAGCGCAATTGGAGTGTCTTTGAAAAGATACACTCCAAGAAGTGCAACAGGTTAGAAATGTTAAAAAATGCAACAATCAAAATTTAAATTGTTTAAACTTTATATTTGTTTTAATTTTAATTTTTACA
>ML783237.1:335265-359703 GCA_009831015.1 Picea engelmannii | reverse complement strand
TGACTTGGTATATGTCTACTACAATCTAAGGTTGTGGGTGAAGCAACTTGACAAAGAACCTGACATAGAAGCCATTACATTGGATAACATTGACACCACCAGTCAGTGGAGGGTGGAGATTCAGGAGCCTGAGATGGAGGAGGACCCCGAGTGGTTGGAGGGGCATGCAGATGATTTGAGGGAGGAGGGGGAAACAAAGGAGGAGGAGGAGGAGGGTGATGTTCCACTTCCAGTGGATACAGAGGCTGAGGAGGAGATTGGACTTCTAGTGGATCCAATGCCACCACCACCTCCACGGAGAGCTATACCTGGAGTTGGACTTGGGTCCGTTGGGACTGGGAGGCAACACACTTTTCCTCCCACCTCGTCCCCATCACTTACCACCTCAGATGTAGAATCTGGAGCAGCTGGAGCTTCCACTCCAATCTCATCTAGAGTACCTCCATGCCCACCTACTGCTTCCAGAGGAAAATTGGTGTCTGTTACTCGTAAAAGGGCTAGAGCAGCAACATCATGACAGAGAGGGAATCAATGATTTGAATTTTGGATTCCTATGATCTATTATTTTCATTTCATCATGTACTATTTAGTATCTAGATGCCTCATGATGATTAATCTCATGAGATACATTTATTTTGATCATTTGATGTGATTTTGTATCTACTATCATCCTATGGACCTATCAGGAACATGTTTCAAAATTTTCAGTTTACTAATGATATGTGACCACTTGACATCTTATGCATCTTATTTATTGGTTGTATTTTCATATTTATGTAGAAAAGTGTTTATTTGATGTTGTTGTTGCTTTACAAGTTTAAAAATTTGAAAAAAATGAGTGTTTTTGTATTTTTTTTAAGTCTTGCGACATTTTTCGACATTTTCCGCTAATGTCACTGAGAAGTTACATTCCAGACCCTCACCAACACTTTCCCCGACACGAAATATACAACATTGTCTGAAACTAAGATTCGAATAACCAATTATGTCCCTGTAAGTGCTAACCCCACTTCTGCATCGACCCATTTTTCCTGTGCACAACTGGTTGACATTCCTCGGAACAAATTTCACTCAAATTTGTCAATGAATTGGGAAATCTATTTAATCAATTTCACCCAGTTTTCCGTGGATTTACTGTAACTTCAAATTTGACCAATTACATGTTTGAATTTTACTCAGACGAGAATTATTATTTAGGGATTTCTAATCCCTGAACCAATTTCCCATGAATTTATCAACAGAAATCAGGGATTTTTCCCAATTTAACCCAGCTGCTTTCGATTTCTCCATGGATGCACTGTAAAATCAAAATTCGATCATGTATAAACCCAATTTTTTTTTAATTAGATATTAAAAATTGAATATTTTTAACTCTCATGCTCGATTCTTCAAATTCCCAAGAGTACCTTAGAAAAACATATTGCAAGCATATTCCTCCTAACATTCTTTCAAACAATTTACTTGCATATTTTGCAATTAAAATTTTTGCGCTCTATTAATTGGCCCATGTAGGCTCAGTGTTGAAACTGGAGCTCTAATACCACTTTGTAGCATCCCCAACCCCGAGCTCAGTTATGCCACATGAAAATTGCAACTGTGATACCAATTTAATTCGCTAAAATGTTATGCAAATGCACAGAGTCATGCAGAATAGCAACAAATAGATATATACATGCATATATAGGTAAAACCAGTATGGAAATCACCTAAACATTTGAGCAGTAATTTAATCAAGCACATAGAAGACACTTGCCTTGTAAATAAATCATCAACTACTTGCAGACCTCATATTTTCCTCCCAACCTTAGAATTTGTTGCTCATAAACTCAGCAGTAGGTCACCTCCGAGTTGGCGATAAAACTCCACCTAGGCAAAGGAATCCTAAGCCATGGTAAGGTCTCTCAAAGAGAAGAAAAGTTCAGACTCAGGTGCCAACTCTAGAAGACAACCTACAGTCCCTCATTTCCACATGCTTGTCCCACCCCAGAAAGTGTGCCCCTTCTCTACTTAACAGTCCTTTGGTTGCCACACTTCCCTTCTGAGGCTTCAACAACAGGATGGAATAGAAGTATCAGAGCTCTATAGTTGTATCTTGGAACCTTTGGAATCAATTCCCAATAGTTCTCTCATCTGGAGAGAATTCTCACGGGCCTGAAAACCTGCCTCTTCGGCCCAATTCCCAGGTTACCAGTTTCCCATAGCTCCAAGGATTTCCATTGTACATGTACAGGTGCTAGCAGGAGTAGAGTATGGATGAATTAATGATGAAGGAATTACACTAAATCCCCAAATTATATATCCATGTGCCCTTTGTGACTCTTGGCACATAAGGGACTAACTTTGTCCCCAATATGTAATTCATTCCCTTTTTTTGGGAACTTAGGATAACATATTTTTATAAGACTTAGGAATTTAGAAATAATATTATATTATTTCCTAGGCTTAATCCCCTTAACTTAACCCATTTATCCCTATTCCCTTGGCCCCCCATACTCTTTTGTCTAGTTGGTATGAAACAATGATGTATTTTTATTAATATCCAAGTGTGATTACATTGTACAATGATAGGCTCACTAGAATTTTAGCATCTAGACTCTCCAATCTAATAATCATAAAGACACTATGGCCCATAATATCCTGGATCACCAGCCTATGAAACATATGTACAATTACAATTGGGGATCAACCTGGGGTTATTACATGTATAGAGCCAAATGATTCCCTAAGTGGGTCCAAGAGGATGCTACCAATTTATCTTTCATGTTAGGATATGAAAATGACCAAATTGTATCCCTTAATTGGTTATCTTGGACCTCTTTCATGACCTAACATGTAGGGTCCCAACTTTCAAGTGTGTGAAGGCTATCTCCAGGTCAATGAGGGAACAATTAGCAAATTCTAAGACTGGAAATTATTTTGATTCCCTACCTACCTAGTATATTTACACATGTCCTATCAATCAACCTCCTTTGGACATTTAAGGATGGAATAATAAGGATAGAGAAGACAATTTTGCATCATATGTCTACCCATGATCATGGTGGACCTAGATATGACATTCTTCATAGTGTATATTGATGAATTCATGTATATTGCATCATTTTTCATCAGTTATAAGATGCTTGTTAGTAATATTGTTGAGGTGATGTATTATTTGCAACTGTGTATGGAAGTAAGAAAATAAAAATGGTTCCTAGGACAATATTTCACGTTATCCAGATAGATGGGTCTGAACTCATCCCCTATTTTATCCCTATGTTATTGACCCCTGGGTTGTTTGTTCTAGAGTATATCAAGGGAATATTAGAGGTAGATGAGAAATACTTCCCGGGATCTAAAATTAAAGGATATGTAACCTATCATATCTCTTTGGGAGGTTATCCCTTTACTCACCCAAAGGGTATCCCTAAGGATGCAAAAATCTTTTCTCAGGTTTTTACAACTCCCAATTTTCATCCAAAGCATAGGCAACATAAGAATTTTGGGCCTCAAAATTGTGGAAGTGGGCCAAAGACTGAAAGGCTAGTGAGTCGAGAATCATCAAAGGAGGTACACTAAATCATCTTGAGCAATGGAAAGGAGCTTAAGGAAGATATCATACTTGTATTTCTATAACCATTGACAAAAAATGCAGATATAGCTCCCTTTTTTACATTTTACAAAATGGATGATCAAGGGGCTATGAAATACAATGATAAATTTGATGCACTGCCACATGATTGAAGAGACAAGGTCCTAGAAGACATTTTTGATAAGCATAAAACAGGTGCATAGTGGGCGATGATGACTTACCTCAAGTAAAAAAATCTATGAGGACATATACATCTCTAAAAAAAACTATGAGTGCCATGAGGATGAGAAGGGTGAGGAGGAGTTGGTGAAGTTTCTATTTCAATAATAGGAAGAAGGGGGATCATGAACCCAAGAAATTTTGATGCCCCAAATGGACAAAGGATATGCGAATGGAAATATCCTAACCTATAAAAAGGATACAAAGTGATGGAATTCCTGTGATACAAAGGGGAAGGGGGGATACTAAAATTTATTATTTATGGATAAGTCAAAGTGATTACAAAAGAAGAAATTATTTAAATAATAAAGTTAGTGGAGAACTTACTATTTGTGGAAAGTAGCCAAGTTAAGTGGACAAGTGGTTAGAAGTGGGTTAGCCCTAAAATAAGGAAAGTGGGTTAATATGGTTAGAAGGTAACCCCTTGAGGAAGCTACATGAAAGTATAAATAAGAGGCAAGGGTCTCTCATATTATTACAATTGAGCATATTGAATATCTATTATTGTGTAAGACTCATTGCAGGTACTCATTGATATATCTGAAGTTGCAAAAGTTTGAGGTAGCACGAAGGGATGACGGCAAAAGTTTTGGAATTACAGAGAATACTAAAAAAACCCTAAGTTTTGAGGTGTACACAGGCTAACAGTACAATAGGGTGCGTACATACGTGGGATACTAGTACAACAGGACACGTACATACGTCGATTATCAGTATAACATGACGCATACGTGAGGGCAAAGCCATGGAAATATGAGGAGATGAAGAAGCCGAGGTTTTAGATTATGAGAACAAGCTCCCATGAAGGTCTACAGTGATTAGATACATCATATCTATCCACTGGTTCTAAAGGCATGTCTTATTTCTATGAGTAGTTAGATTTTGATGTATGCATGAGAAATGGTTATGGAAATTTGAGGATTCTACCTAGAGAGACTAGTGGTTGCATGGGATCTTCTGTATAAGTCATATCTACAGAAATACAGTGTTGCTATAATCAATATTTATCATTGATACTTCTTGTTAGAGTTGAGGCACATATTGTAGTTCTTGGAATATGGCTAAGGGGTTTTGTGTTACATGGTTGAGAGATTGTATTTGTGAAGTGGTTGATGTATTGAGAGGTTGAATATCATAAAGGGTTTGATATATAGATCATCTATGGGTGATTATACTTGTTTATGATTACACACACTTGTATGGCACATGAATAGAGAGATATAGATGCTTTGGGTAAATGTTGTGTATGAGGATGCATGCACAAAGTATAGTTACAGTTTGGATATAGTGACAGGCTTTAGATCTATGTGAAATAGGTTGTTGAGGGTCATAAGTTTTTAGAAGAAAGAAAACACTAGTTTCAGAAGGCATACGTAGTCTGCATAACAGATTGGTCACATACATACACAGGTTCTTGTATAAATAGCGCACGTACATATGCATGTTGCAAAAATGCAAAAATACAGGTCGCGTATCTATTATATTTGTTTGATACATGTTCAATTCAGGTACATATTGATTGCAAGGCAGTAGTACAGGTTGGTTGCAGGTCAGTGGTACAGGTTGTTACAGTGGTATATCTCATAGTGATAGTGTGATAGTGGTTCCATCATTCTACTTCTACGTCATGGAAGTTGGACGGGGAAAGGACAGGTTCTTTTAACCACCTTCCAATTGTAGTCGTAGAATAAAGGGGGTTGTAGCCTCCTTCTATTTGTAGCGAGAGAATTGGGGAGTTGGAGCTGCCCTCAAGTTGTAGCCTGAGAAACTAGGGGGTTGGAGCCTCCTTCTAGTTGTAGTTGGAAAAAAAGGGAAGTTGGTTCTTCCAATGAATGTAATTCTTAAAGACATATAAGAAAAAACATTATGTGGTTTTCTCCTGCTTTGGGTTTCCACGTAAAAACATTAGTGTACTATGTATGTGTATGATTGCTCATTTTTTCATTGTTTATTTACTCTGCAACTATTGGATGATAATGCTACATTGATATAACACTTGTATTTTATGGTTAAAAATGATTAGATTGATCTATTACCGATTCACCCCCCTCCTAGTAATCCAACAATTGCATTCACTAAATGATCCATTCTTACACTCAAATTCCAATGTGCACTCTAAACAACATGAGCGGATTGGTTGTAGTGGATTCCCAAGCCTTCATGGTTGTATCTAGATTCATATATCAACATTCTTTATTCTTGGACTTTGATCATTTTGTGAGGGATTTTTGACATAACACTTTGTCCTCAAGTGCCTCTGCTCATCCTTTATACTAGATCCAAACTCTTTCATATGCTTTAAAACCAAACTTCCTTATTTCCATGCTTTGTATCTCCATGTGAACGTATTGTACATGCACTATCATGTACTAGGGATATATTTCCTTCCCTACATCCACATTTGATTTGCATAATTTTCATCTGGAATTATTTTCCCCAAACAAGAATTGCATTAGGGGTGTTCCATGTTGCTCATTGAACCCAAATATCGGATCCATAAACTTCTTAAAGAAACTAAATGTTCATTTTGAATAACTATCTTCGTTCTTTTTGTTTCTTATTTGTAGACATCACTTCCAATTTCTCTGTTCTATCTATACTCATAACCTATGGAAACATTCATACAACAACATTTTTTTATCTAAAACCCATAATATACAACTCTGGAACATATGCATACTTTTGTCATTTTCTAAGATCACTATAAACTCTCTTCCTGACTTACTAGAAATCATATTGTTCAATTCATGGTGCATAAATGGATTCTTCTATTCAATTTCTTTGTAATGACTGATATCTTGCTCAATTATGAGTTATTAGCAAGGGATTACAATTATTTGATCATTACTCGCTTTCTCCTTCTACACATCCTTCAAATAGGTTCAATTTGTTTTAACTGTGTCCATGCATCCTTGCACCTGCTCTTTTTTACTTTTGAAAGGAGCCCAAGTGGGTTCCATCATGACCCTATTTTGAACATCCCGACCAAGTTTCACCTCCAATTGAGCTTCAGGATGTTAGATACAACCTTCTGAAGTTTAAGGACAAATTATATTTTTAGCCGTGAATGCTAAAAGTGCCTTCTATGTGCTCTTGTGAATTTTTGTATGACCAAAATTCTATTTTTAATCGATGAATCTATTATATGGATCAAGATATTTCTTTATACAACTCCTATTCCCAAATTCCATTTTGGATTAGGAAGTTATGTCCCTTGGAGTGAACTAGTATCCAAAAATTACGCTCTATTGTTTGGCTCATAACTCTCTCATATTAGCTTTGTTTGATGAAAGGTTTACACCGTTAGAAAGCTCTCTCCTAGATTTATTACTTAGATGTAGAAATTTTGTGTCTTAAAATGACATACAATTTTGTAAAAAATTGACTACTCAAAATGTTGTTTAGGCCTCCAAAATTGCCTTGAAAAAATCTCTCCTCGAAAAACACCTATTTTCTTGAGGAAAAATCATTAATTTCTACAAAATTTAGTTGACTTATGCTGACTGGGATGAATAAATGGCATATTGAGTCCACCTAGAAACTCAAGGTGTCACTCTCTTTGTCTCGAGGTACCCTTTCCTTTCCTTGTCAACCCTTTTCTCCTTCTTCCCTCTCATTCCCTTCCTTTACTCTATATGAATGCATATTATTATATTTTTCAGCCCCACGGGCCTTGGTTGCCTACGTGGCACATTCGTATTAGGTTTTGAGGATGGGTAGGAACCATCCCACACCTATTTTATGGGTGTGATACATTTCATGTTGTTTTGATCAGACGACGAAGGTTCTAGGGGTGTCGGTGGTGATCCACCGTCATTGTCGCATCGCGGGCCCCCTGACATACCAATCATTAACAAAGGGGGAAGGGTCATGAAACCTAAATATGGTTTTGGACAGGGTGACATTCTGCACATAGGTGCATTTTGGCCCCCTTTCCCATGTTTATCCTAACCACATAGGACCCCCCGTGACATGGTTATGTGGGCCCAACTTCTTGTTTCGTCTAACATGTGAGTGCCCCACTATGGCACCAAATAACTTTCCACCTATGCCACCATTGAGATTGTGTACCATCCATTGTGGCCCTACCACCATGGAAGTACACATCATATGACACGTGGCCCCCACATAACACTGATGTCAACTTATGAAGGAGCATCTCCCACATCAAGCGAGCCAGCGTGGAAGACAACTGACAGTTGGACAAGCCAGCACAAATTTTGAAAATCACCTTGAAATTGTTACGCAATCTTAAATGTATCCATTAAGAAGAAGTGCACTTGTATAATGTAACCGGACCTTGAGCCTTTAGCTCTCATCCTTAGCAGGTAGAAGGCATTTAAAATAGTTAATGCAGGTAGATAGAATTTAATTCTAGATTAGACTGTTTGAGAGCGCAAGAGGGGAACAAGATATATACACCCTCATTGTGTATTGTAAAATTAATTGAAGATTGAAGCAGGAGAAGAGCAAGAGCATGCAGAGAGTTGTGTAAGAACACCCATGTACAGATATTTGGATTAATAGAAAGAGATTGATTCAATTTCATGGTTTTGTGTTATTCTCTGTATATGCATCTTTGAATGATATGCTCATTTGATGTTTGCTTCCTGTTATACATTTGCTTTATATGCTGTGTATATGATTTCATGTTTGAGTTTGAAGACTGAGAGGAAGAAGGAATGAGTTTCAATTGTTTCTCTATTTGAGCCAGAGAATTCCTGCAAGGAGTGCAGTTGAAGTGTCCGCAAGGAGTGCGTTGACAAAGGGTTCAGATAGGGTTTCTTTTTTTCTCATTCATCTCAGGAGTACAGTCGAGCACAGGAGCCGTGCAAGGAGTGTGCAGGTTGAGTGAAGTTCGGGGTTGCGAACCTCAGCAAGAGCTAAAGGATTGTTCTTGCAGGTGTGCGTAGAGTCGAAAGGATTCAACACTTGGAGGTTGTTGAATGTCTGCTGCAAGGAGTGCGTGCAAGGTTCATTGAAGGATTCAGAGTTGTAAGAAGCTTAGGAAGGCAAAGCCTTTGAATTTGTTGAAGGACAGTGCAGAGTAGTTGTACCTTGAAGAGCTAAGCAAGTGTCGTAAGTTTATGCTATATGTGGACAAGTTCTGTGGAGGAACACTTAGTCGTTTCACAGATTTCATCAGGAGGAACGGACGGACGGAGTTCTCCAAGGAGAATCCGCGAATCTCCTTGAGTCGTTCGATCTCACAGAGGTGCAAGGGAGATATAGCAGAGTATTTCATAGGGTTCAAATCTCAGGAGGGATAGAATCATAGATCCGAACCACAAGGGCCGTCGGATTTACACGTGGTTTCGGATATCGGGGTTTCGTGGGTTGAAACTTCGAAATATTGCAATGAGAATCATGAAATCATGATACGCGATATCCCGACGGCTAAGTAAATAGTGTGGGGCCACAGGGGGTCAGCAGGTAGACAGGTGGCACGCTTCATCGGGGTTTCGTAGCGAGAAGTCCCGATACAATCGCATTAGGATTCGTGATATTGTGAACTCCGAAATGCCAATGGAGTGAAGTCGTTGAATAGTCAACTTGCACGTGTGTCGGGGTTTCGGCATATCGAGAGTCGGGAGTCGTAAAGCGAGTTGTTTGATATCGCGAGTGCCGAAATCGCGATAGGAGAAAAAAAAACCCGATAGGAAAAGGTCAGTGTTGATTGTTGTCGATTCTCGGGGGTTCAAGAGGCCTACGCTCGACTATTGAATTCGTGAAGTCGCGAATTCTGATCTCCTAAGTTCAAAGAGGGGATCCCATGAAAGTTGATGTGGGCGCAGATTTCCAGATAGGAAAATAGAATAGCCTTAGAGTTCTTCGGGCCAGTAGAGAAGAGAAGATCATGTGAGCGGGTGTGCTTGCAAGCGCGACTGCGTCAGGTTTGGTATCAAAGCTCAGAAAGGTTCTTTGCTTTCTATAGTAGAAAAAGATAATTCTCCATGCCGCCAAGGAGAAGGGACATGCAATCACCTGATCCAGAGGAGAGGGAAATTCCGAGAAGAAGAGGCAGGTAGATAACAAATCCAGTCATGGAGAGACAAATGCGTGATCTACGAGCTAGACTCGAAGACATGGAGACAACGCAAAGACGCATAGTCAGTGTTGGGGATCTTAGTGATTCTGAAAGTGATGCTGAGGTTGAACGTGAAGAAGAAGTTGCAGTTGAAGATGCATCAAATGAGCGTTTGATCAGAGCTATTGCAAGGATGGGTGCAAGAGCGAAGATGGACATTCCAGTTTACGAGGGAAACTTGGATGCAGAGGAGCTTCTAGACTGGATTAGAGCTCTAGACACATACTTCGACTATGAAGATATTGAAGAGGACAAGAAAGTCAAGCATGTTGTCACACGCTTGAAACGACATGCAACATTGTCGTGGGATGAACTACAAGCTGACAGACGCTGCAAGGGCAAGAAAAAGATCAAGAGCTGGGATAGAATGATCGCAAAGATGAAGGTGAAACTCATCCCCAGGGATTATCAAATTACTATGTTCAGGAGAATGCAGAACCTGAGATAGAAGTTGATGACAGTGAAAGAATACACTGAGGAATTCTATAAACTGAACATCAGAGCAGGTCATCGGGAGAGCGATGATGAAAAAGTTATCAGATATATGAATGGCCTGAGATATGATATCCAGGATGAGATGAGCATGGTAACCATCCGAATGGTGGAAGATGCTTATCAGATGGCTCTAAAAGTAGAAGAAAAGCTGAGCCGAAAGCAGAGTCAGAGGGGCCGAGGCAGAAGTCATCCCAGAGGCAAAGCAGTTGCCCAAGATAAGTACCAGAAGCCCAAAGAGGAATGGAAGAAACCTCATACTCGAATTGAGAGAGGTGGAACCTCACAACAAGGGAAACATGCTGAACAGAGAGCACAACATACTGAACAGAGAGGATATTATGCTGACAACAACACTTTTCCTCATACTAGAGGTAGAGGAAGAGGAAGAGGTGGAGTGATTACATGCTTCACATGTGGAAAGAATGGGCACAAGTCTTATGAGTGTCCAAACAAAAATAAGGACATTGGAGAAGCTCAAGTTGCTGAGGCACAGAGGCGGGATGTTGAGGCAGAAGACGCTGAAGGTGGAAGATCACTGATGATGCAAAAAGTCCTTTTGACATCTGAGAAGGAGGTGGAAAGTTCAGTCCAAAGGACCGGACTTTTCAGTACTGCTTGCAAGACCAAGGACAGGGTATGCAAGGTCATTGTAGATAGTGGTAGCATGGATAATCTCGTATCTACAGAGATGGTAGAGAAGCTGGAGCTGGAGACAACTAATCATCCAAGCCCATACAGAGTTTCGTGGCTACAGAAGGGACACCAGGTAACTGTCACTAAACAATGTTTAGTTGAATTCAAGATAGGAGGATATAACGATAATATATTATGTGATGTCATTCCTATGGATGTTTGTCATCTATTGCTGGGTAGACCATGGCAATATGACAGAAATGTGATTCATGACGGGAGAATGAACACATACACCCTAGAGAAGAATGGGAGGACACACATGTTGCTTCCAATTAAGGATAAGGAGGTGAAGCCGGAAGTAAGCAACATTGTACTTCTCATGAGTGGGAAGGAACTTCTTACAGAGGTTAAGAAGAAGGAGGATCCACAATTCATTGTGGTCAGAAATTTGAAGATTGTTCTGACTAGCACAAAGGTGGATGATTTACCAGAGGAGATTCAGGAACTGCTAGAAGAGTTCGCTGACATCATAGTGGACGAACTACCTCATTCGTTGCCACCGATCAGGAGTGTGAGCCATCATATTGATCTCATACCAGGAGCCAGTTTTCCAAATAAAGTCGCGTACAGGTTGACGCCGCAAGAGAATGAAGAGGTTAAGAGGCAATTCCAGGAGTTGTTGGACAAAGGTTTGGTCAGAGAGAGCTTGAGTCCATGTGTTGTTCCAACAGTACTCAGTCCGAAGAAAGACGGAGGCTGGAGGATGTGTACTGACTCAAGGGCGATCAATAAGATAACCATCAGGTACAGATTTCCATTAGCGAGGATGGATGATCTGATGGATTGCTTAAGTGGAGCAAAGTATTTTTCAAAGATTGATTTGAAAAGCGGTTATCACCAGATCCGCATGAGAGAAGGTGACGAATGGAAGACCGCATTCAAAACAAATGAAGGGTTATATGAATGGCTTGTTATTTCATTTGGCTTAACAAATGCATCAAGTACCTTCATGAGATTGATGAATGAAGTCCTGAGGGAGTTCATCGGAAAATTTGTCATTGTGTATTTGGATGACATACTGGTTTACAGTAAGACAGTGGCGGAGCATCTAAAGCAATTGGCTACAGTGATGCAGAAACTACAGCGGGAGAAGTTGTTGATAAGTATGAAGAAGTCCTCATTCATGAAGACAGAGCTCATTTACTTGGGTTTTGTTATTTCGGCAAATGAGTTGAGGATGGATCCAGATAAGGTGGAAGTAATTAAGAATTGGCCATCACCGAAGAACGTATTTGAGGTGAAAAGTTTTCACGGATTGGCTAGTTTCTACTGAAATTTCATTAGGAATTTCAGTGGAATTAGCGCAGCAATGATGGACACAGTGAAGAAAATACACAACTCTTTTCACTGGACTGAAGAGGCTGAAAAGAGTTTCAATCTGTTGAAGAGGAAGATTACGGAACAACCATTTTTGGTGTTGCCGGATTTCCAGAAGACATTTCAAGTGAAATGCGATGCAAGTGGATTTGCAATCGGAGCGGTCTTAAGTCAAGAAGACATGGCGATAGCGTACTTCAGTGAGAAGCTGAATGAGGCGAAAGTGAAATACTCCACTTACAATCAGGATTTTTATGCTATCATCCAGGCATTAAAGAAATGGAGACATTACTTGATTCTGAAAGAGTTTGTCTTATACAGTGACAATCATGCACTACAGTTTGTGACTCAACAGGAGAAGTTGAATCAGAAACATGTCAAATGGGTTGAGTATATGCAGAATTTCACTTTTGTGATTAAACATATTTCTGGTACTGCTAACAAAGTTGTTGATGCTTTGAGGAGGAAGTGTTTGTTGTTGCAGGAGTTCTGATTCAAAACCCTGGGTTTTGATGACCTCAGGGACATGTACACTGATGATCCATATTTTAAGGAGGCGTATGAAGCAGCTGAGAATCCAATTCTCAGAGACCGAAGCCAGTGGGTAGAGTACCTGATCCAGGAAGGATTGATGTTCAGTGGCAATCAAATGTGTATTCTGAAATTCTCCATGAGGGAGAATCTGTTGAAGGAGAAACACAGTGGAGGATTGGTAGGGCACTTTGGTCACAACAAGACGTTCTCAAAGATGAACGAATCATATTTTTGGTCGGGAATGCGAGCAGACGTCAGGAGATTCATGGACAGATGCAGAATTTGCTAGCATTCGAAGGGAATAAAGCAGAATGCAGGGTTTTATCAACCATTGCCCATACCAGAGAGGCCATGGGATGCAATTAGCATGGATTTTGTATTGGGGCTGCCAAGAACACAAAGAGGTGTTGATTCAATCTTTGTGGTGGTGGATAGATTTTCCAAAATGGCACACTTCATTCCATGTCAAAAGACCAGTGATACAACTCACATCGCAATCTTGTTTTTCAAAGAGGTCATTTGACTTCATGGGTTGCCGAGGAGTATAGTTTCGGATCGAGATACCAAATTCATAGGGAATTTTTGGAGGACCTTATGGAAGAAGCTGGAAACTAACTTGTCATTTAGTTCGGCTTATCGTCCTCATATGGATGGACAGACAGAAGTGGTGAACAGAAGTCTGGGAGACTTGCTGAGAATCTTGGTGACAGAGAACCACAGCCAGTGGGACAACATATTACCATAGGTGGAGTTTTCTTATAATGACTCAGTCAACAGGAGAACAGGGCAGAGTCCATTTCAGGTTGTCTATGGCATGCAGCTGAGAGGAGTTTCTGAACTGAGGGATTCAGAACAGACTGCGACTAGGAGCGCTAGTGCAGAAGATTTCGCAGAGGCAATGAAGGAACTTCATAGCCAGGTGAAGAAGCGACTACAGAATTCAAGCCAGGAGTATAAGTGCAGGGTAGATCAGCATAGAAGACAACTTAAATTTAGGGTTGGTGATTTGGTTCTGGCACATTTGAGGAGAGAAAGGTTCCCAAGAGGAACATACAATAAGCTGAAGATGAAGAAAATTGGGCCATGTAGGGTCTTGAAGAAATTTGGGGCGAATGCTTATGACATTGAATTACCCGATGGGATCGGAATTTCTCTGATATTCAATATCTCAGATTTGTACCCATATAGAGCTGAGGAAACAGAGACTGGAGATAAGCAGCCAGTGATCCAGTGGACAAAATATATGCCAGTTGCAGATAAGTCGCAGATGGAATGCATACTGGACAAAAGAGTGAGTAAGAGAACCAGGCGAAAGCAATACTTTGAGTATCTGTTCAAATGGAAGAACCATCCAATTGAAGATGCCAGCTGGGAAAGTGAAGCGGAGATACAGAGGCATGGACATACCGTGCGTGAGCTCATGGACAGGAGCCCGTGAAAAGTTTCAAGCGAGGGAGTATGATGTAGGAGCATCTCCCACATCAAGCGAGCCAGCGTGGAAGACAACGGAAAGCTGGACAAGCCAGCACAAATTTTGAAAATCACCTTGAAATTGTTGCGCAATATTAAATGTAGCCATTAAGAAGAAGCGCACTTGTATAATGTAACCAGACCTTGAGCCTTTAGCTCTCATCCTTAGTAGGTAGAAGGCATTTCAAATAGTTAATGCAGGTAGATAGAATTTAATTCTAGATTAGACTATTTGAGAGCGCAAGAGGGAAACGGGATATAGACACCCTCATTGTGTATTGTAAAATTAATTGAAGATTGAAGCAGGAGAAGAGAAAGAGCATGCAAAGAGCTGTGTAAGAACACCCATGTATAGATATTTGGATTAATAGAAAGAGATTGATTCAATTTCATGGTTTTGTGTTATTCTTTGTATATGCATCTTTGAATGATATGCTCATTTGATGTCTGCTTCCTGTTATACATTTTCTTTATATGCTGTGTATATGATTTCATGTTTGATTTTGAAGACTGAGAGGAAGAAGGAATGAGTTTCAATTGTTTCTCTATTTGAGCCAGAGAATTCCTACAAGGAGTGCAGTTGAAGTGTCCGCAAGGAGTGCATTGACAAAGGGTTCAGATAGGGTTGCTTTTGTTCTCATTCATCTCAAGAGTAAAGTCGAGCACAGGAGTCGTGCAAGGAGTGCGCAGGCTGAGTGAAGTTCAGGGTTGCAAACATGAGCAAGAGCTGAAGGACTGTTGTTGCAGGTGTGCACAGAGTCGAAAGGATTCAACACTTGGAGGTTGTTGAATGTCTGTCGCAAGGAGTGCGTGCAAGGTTCGTTGAAGGATTCAGAGATGTAAGAAGCTTAGGAAGGTAAAGCCTTCGAATTTGTTGAAGGACAGTGCAGAGCAGCTGTACCTTGAAGAGCTAAGAAAGTGTCGTAAGTTTATGCTGTAGGTGGACAAGTTCCGTGGAGGAACACTTAGTCGTTTTGCAGATTTCATCAGGAGCAACGGACGGACGGAGTTCTCCAAGGAGAATCCGTGAATCTTTGCGAGTCATTGGATCTCGCATAGGTGCAAGGGAGATACAGTAGAGTATTTCACAGGGTTCAAAGCTCAGGAGGGATAGAACCGTAGATCCGAGCCACAAGGGTCGTCGGATTTACATGTGGTTTTGTATATCGGGGTTTCGTGGGTTGAAACTCCGAAATGTTGCAACGGGAATCGTGAAATCATGATACCTGATATCCCGACGGCTAAGTAAATAGTGTGGGTCCATAGGGAGTTAGCAGGTAGACAGGTGGCACGCTTCATCGAGGTTTTGTAGCGAGAAGTCCCGATACACTCGCATTAGGATTCGCGATATTGCGAACTCCGAAATGCCAATGGAGTGAAGTCGTTGAATAGTCAACTCGCACGTGTGTCGGGGTTTCGGCATATCGGGAGTTGGGAGTCGGTAAAGCAAGTTTTTTGATATCACGAGTGGAGAAATCGTGATAGGAAAAAAAAAAACCCGATAGGAAAAGGTCAGCGTTGACTGTTGTCGTGTCTCGGGGGTTCGAGAGGCCTACGCTATTCTATTGAATTCGCGAAGTCGCGAATTCCAATCTCCTAAGTTCAAAGAGGGGATCCCACGAAAGTTTTTGTGGGCGCAAATTTCCAAATAGGGAAATAGAAGAGCCTTAGAGTTCTTCAGGCTAGTAGAGAAGAGAAGATCATGTGAGCAGGCGTGCTTGCGAGAGCGACTGCATCATCAACGTACAAAAACTTTCCAAATTTTTCCAATTTTGCTTATTTTCATAATTTTCCAAATATGATAGAAACACTCAATTTGTAAGTATCTCTATTGCCACCATTGAATATATGAAACTAAGCTTCGAATAACCAATTATGTCCCTGTAAGTTCCAATCCCACCTCCATATCGGCCCATTTTTCATGTGCACAACTGGTTGACATTCCTGGGGACAAATTTCACTCAAATTTGTCCATGAATTGGGAAATTTGTTTAATCAATTTCACCCAGTCTTCCATGGATTTACTGTAACTTCAAATTAGACCAATTACATGTTTGAATTTTACTCAGATGAGAATTATTATTTAGGGATTTCTAATCCTTGGACCAATTTCCCATGAATTTATCAACAGAAATCAGGGATTTTTCCCAATTTCACCCAGTTGCGTTCGATTTCGCCATGGATGCACTGTAAACTCAAAATTCGATCATCTACATACCAATTTTTTTTTAATTAGATATTAAAAATTGAATATTTTTAACTCTCATGCTCGATTCTTCAAATTTCTCCACGAATGTTTATCAAATTCCCAAGAGTGCCTTGGAAAACATATTGCAAACATATTCCTCCTAACATTCTTTCAAACAATTTATTTGCATATTCTACAATTTCAATTTTTGCGCTCTGTTAATTGGCCCATGTAGGATCAATTTTGAAACTGGAGCTTTGATACCACTTTGTAGCATCCCCAACCCCTAGCTCAGTTATGCCACACGAAAATTGCAACTCTGATACCAATTTAATTCGCTAAAATGTTATGCAAATGCACAGATTCACGCAAAATAGCAACAAATATATATATATAGGTAAAACCCGTACAGAAAACACCTAAACATTTACGCAGTAATTTAATCAAGAACATAGAAGACACTTGTCTTGTAAATAAATCATCAACTGCTTGCAGACCTCATATTTTCCTTCCAACCTTATAATTTGTTGCTCATAAACTTAGTAGTAGGTCACCTCCGAGTTGGGGATAAAAATCCACATAGGCAAAGGAATCATAAGCCATGGTAAGGTCTCTCAAAAAGTAGAAAAGTTCAGACTCAGGTGCCAACTCTTGCAGACAACCTCCAGTCCCTCATTCGCCACATGCCTGACCCACCCCAGGAAGTGTGCCCTTTCTCTGCTTAATAGTCCTTTGGTTTCCACACTTCCCTTCTGGGGCTTCAAAAACAGGCTGGAATAGAAGTATCATAGGCCTATAGTTGTATCTTGGCACCTTTGGAATCAATTCCCAATAGTTTTCTCACATGGGGAGAATTCTCACAGGCCTGAAAACCTGCCTCTTCAGCCCAATTCCCAGTTTACCGGTTTCCCATAGCTCCAAGGATTTCCATGGTACATGTACAGATGCTAGAAGGAGTAGAGTATGGATGAAGGAATTACACTAAATCCCCAAATTATATATCCATGTGCCCTTTGTGACACTTGGCACATAAGGGACTAACTTTGTCCCCTACATGTAATTCATTCCCTTTTTTGGGGAACTTAGGATAACATATTTTTATAAGACTTAGGACTTTAGAAATAATATTATATTATTTCATAGGCTTAATCCCCTTAACTTAACCCATTTATCCCTATTCCCTTGGCCCCCCTTTCCCTTTCTAGTGGAGTTTACCCCCCGCCCCATACTCTTTTGTTTGGTTGGTCTGCAACAATGATGTGTTTTTATTAATATCCGAGTGTGATTACATTTTACAATGATAGGCTCACTAGCATTTTATCATCTATACTCTCCAATCTAATAATCATACAGACACTATGGCCCATAATATCCTGGATCACCAGCCTATGAAACATATGTACAATTACAATTGGGGATCAACCTGGGGGTATTACATGTATAGAGCCAAATGATTCCCTAACTGGGTCCAAGAGGATGCTACCAATTTCTCTTTCATGTTAGGATATGAAAACGACCAAATTGTAGATATCCGTTAATTGGTTATCTTGGAACTCTTTCATGACCTAACATGTAGGGTTCCAACTTTCAAGTGTGTGAAGGCTATCTCCGGGTCAATGAGGGAACAATTAGCAAATTCTAAGACTAGAAATTATTTTGATTCCCTACCTACCTAGTCTATTTATACATGTCCTATCAATCAACCTCCTTTGGACATTTAAGGAAGGAATAATAAGGATAGAGAAGAGAATGTTGCATCAGATGTCTACCCATGATCATGGTGGACCTAGATATGACATGCTTCATGGTTTATATTGATGAATTCATGTATATTGCATCATTTGTCATCAGTTATAAGATGCTTGATAGGAATATTGTTGAGGTAATGTCTTATTTGCAACTGTGTATGGAAGTAAGAAAATAAAAATGGTTCCTAGGACAAGATTTCACATTATCCAAATAGATGGGTCTGGCCTCATCCCCTATTGGATCCCTATGTTATTGACCCCTGGGTTGTTTGTTCTGGATTATATCAAGGAAATATTAGAGGTAGGTGATAAATACTTCCCAGGATCTAAAATTAAAGGATATGTAACCTATCATATCTCTTTGGAAGGTTATGCCTTTACTCACCCAAAGGGTAACCCTAAGGCTATAAAAATCTTTTCCTCCTTTAACTTTCCCTTGAATACCAAATGGAATTACAACCCCCAATTTTTCATCCAAAGGCTAGGCAACATAAGAATTTTGGGCCTCAAAATTGTGGAAGTGGGCCAAAGACTGAAAGGCTAGTGAGTCGAGAATCATCAAAGGAGGTACACGAAATCATCTTGAGTAATGGAAAGGAGCTTAAGGAAGATATCATACTTGTATTTCTATAACTATTGACAAAAAATGCAGATATACCTCCCTTTTTTACATTTTACAAAATGGATGATCAAGGGGCTATGAAATACAATGATAAATTTGATGCACTGCCACATGATTGAAGAGACAAGGTCCTAGAAAACATTTTTTATAAGCATAAAACATGTGCGTAGTGGGTGATGATGACTTACCTCAAGTAAAAAAATCTATGAGGACATATACATCTCTAAAAAAAACTATGAGTGCCATGAGGATGATAAGGGTGAGGAGGAATTGGTGAAGTATCTATTTCAATAATAGGAAGAAGGGGGATCATGACCCCAAGAAACTTTGATGCCCCAAATGGACAAAGGATATGTGAATGGAAATATACTAACCTATAAAAATGATACAAAATGATGGAATTTATGGGATACAAAGGGGAAGGGGGAATAATAAAATTTGAATAGGTTCCATGGAAAATTCCCAAGGTAGAGAAAATACCTAAGGGAATAAGTCTAGGAGCTAACTCAAGAACCCCAACCACTCATAAAACAAATTTTCAATCTACCTTTCAACCCTCCCTAGAGCAGAAGAAATAATTTTATGATTCGATGACACTATCAAAGAAAGGAACTAGATCATCTGATCCAATGGATATAGAATCTTCAAGTATGGTAGGGAAACAGTAGCAAGGAAGTTCTCTTGTTCTCCAATGACAAAAAAAATCCTAGTCTAGATAGAAAGGTCCGATAAATTATATTGGGGGAGTTGGAGATCCCTTTGATGATGAGGGAAATGGGGATAAAGATAAGGACAAAAAGGAAAGTAATAAATGGAAGAAAGGAGAAGGGGAGAATGAGGAGAAATTTGTCTCCAAAAATATCAAGGCAAGCAAGTCAAAATAGCATCCCATAGATGAACCCCAAGGGACCTGGATTACCCTTAACTTTGGAAACCACCCCTCCTCCATCTAGTACTAATTCTATCATACCCCAAAATTCCCACCAGCCACTTCAACATGTTCTCCATTACTATGACCAATGACTCCCCTAGAAATATGGGGTTGATTCCATGCAAACTAATCTTGGGTCATAATATTCCCTATTTGGGCCTATTTAACCCCTCTTTTCTATCAATCCCCTCAACCTAATAGAAGAATAAAACGGAAAGATAAGAAGTTGTAAAAGAAAGAACAATCTACCCATAACAATTGATTATCTCACTAGCCAAAGCCTCATACCCAAATATGACCCTGATAGTCATACCTTCACCTTGACTACCCTTGAACCTTTTGTTGTTAACCCTATCTCAAATATGAAACCTCAAGATTAAAGGGTTGCCCAAGTCAAGTTCCATACCTATGGGCTACCTCCAAGAGATAACAACAATATCTCATAATCTAGCAACTTGTCATTGTATGACAACTATCTAAAAGTTAACATGAAAAATGACAAAGTAAGGAAAAAGGTGGATGCTTTGTCAAAAAACATGCAATTTTTTAATATTACTATGAAGGGAGCTGAAGTTGAGAAAAAATATTGCAAGATAAAGTTTGAAAATGTTTGGAAAGACCCATAGGTGACAAATGAGGCGACCATCATTTTCAGTAGAAAGAGAAAGAGATATAAAGCCTTAGGAATGTTACCAGCCCTAGTCCCTCTCTTTTTCCCCCAAGTGAAACAATTGTTGAGCAACAAAAAGAAGTTGGAATAAGAGGTCAAGTCTTTGAATACTAAAAATTATCAACTCATTACCAAGAATTGATTGTTGTCAAATCAGGTGGGCACTTTGAAAGTAGATAAATCATATGCAAGGCTATTGATAGAGCTTCTAGACATGACCCAAGAAGAATTGGCAAGTTCAAAGGCCTACACTTATGCAGCCAAGGAATTAGAGGCACCCACTCAAGTTGTTATAAAATTAAATATGGGATACCTCACCCCCACTAAAATCAAACAAAGGTTAGAAGAATCAATGAAAAGTAATATACAGTGGAGGGAAAATAATTAGATGATTTGGTGTATCAAAGAAGCTAAAGGTGGCCTTGGATAAAAGAAGGAATACATAAAGAAGCAAGGTTGGAAGCTATATGAGACTCTTAAACACACTAGTAGCTATGACAAATGAGTTGACCATTTCCCAATAGGAAACATGGGAATGGAATTTGAGATGTGATGAGGCAAAAGTGAAGGCCAAGATGAAAAAAATGATGGCCTCCATTGAGGGTGCTATATGGGGATCTATTTGCAAGGATTTCCCCAAGATAAGAAATCTTATATGATACTTCTTGGAGTTTGATGGCCTATATGCCTGATTTTTCAAGTACTTAGATGAGTTAAAAGAGGAAATAATGGCAAGGCCCTACTATCCAATTTTTCTATTAAAAGTAGTAGACAACTTTCCAATTAAAGAATTTTCCACCCTTGATATTAGGGAGAGAACGAGAGTGGTGATGGATTCTAAATGTTACCAGGAGGAAAAAAAAAAAATTCTAGAAAAGATCCATTTGGAAAATCATAAAATCCCAAGCCACCATCAAAGGCTTGATGGACAATATCACTTGGATGAGAAATATTGATTTGCAAGAGTTTTGGGATGAACATGGATTCATTATTTCTAAAGAGGGGTTCAATAAGCTACTACAATAGGAAAAATAATGTCATGACAATTAATTATTAAATGGGATATCTCAATGGCATGGGACATCCTAGGTCATATTCACCCATTGGTGGCCATCATTACCATCATCAACCACATGATTAGGATGTCACCTCAAGTCCATTTTTCACTCCAAACTGGTCGGGGAAAATCTTTTAGGATTTTTCAAGGAGGGAGAGTCCCTGCTGAGGAAGGGTGAATCAAGGTAAATAAAATTTATAAACATGCCACAACATGGTCCTAGTTGGACCCGCAATATCAAAGAAGACCCCACCAAAAGTTGGTCATACTGTCATGGGTGCCACATAATATCTCACCCCTAGCTCAAATATCACTTGGATAGGTGGTCCCCCAACAACAATTGGCATATCAAAAAATATTCATGGGACCACTTGTACAACCTAAGAAGGGGTCAAGTTCTAAAATGACTAATGGAAAGAAAAACCTGTATTCAGTTACACACTACTACTTCCCTAATTTGTAATGCTAATTTAGGGAATAAGCCACCAAAATCGATGGATTCTCGGGGGGTCACAAGCCAGTAGCATGCACGAAGAGAAGAATCAAGTATGTAAGGAGATGAGGCAATAACTACACAATGGGATCTAGAAATGGATACATAAATAAGCTAGTTATTTATATCTCTTTGAAGTTACTCTATAGTTCTCATGGATCACTCAATATTGAAAATGTATCCCCAATTTTCTTTATTTTTTGAAGTTGTCACGATGTGGATTTTCTTTGAAATCCATCCTATGTGTTATTAGAAGATATTGACTACATATTAAATATTTTCTAACTCATTTAGTAGAGTGTCGAGTCGCCCATTCTAATGGATTATTAAAGTCACAAAAGTTACCTCCCTAACCCAAGAGCTAGCTCGAAGGTCTAGAGTAGCAGATGAATATTTCTTCCACATTATGCCCTAGAGCTTGTCCTTGTGAGAGAATGAACAACCTAGGGGACAATAGGATGAGTGTGAATTTCTAGCAGAGTATTCTTCACAACATTCATCTACTCATTTTCAATAATATCACCATAATTAACTGGCTAGGTCTCCCACTCATCATTTAGAATGTTGACCACCATGCATTTGATACTTTAGTGAACTTCTTCAAGACTTAAACCTCCTCAAAAGCATCCAAGGTCTCCTCAACAATGAAAAATCCTATAATAGTAACAAACTTAGCAAGGAAATGGACTATCCACTATTCCATAGTGGATAGCAATTGATTTTATATTTGATTACCAAAAGTTGGGGTAAGGAGAACACATGCAACTCTAGGACCAAGTGTTGACTGCAACCTAGTAGGAACTTTTGGATTTAGTGGGATAGATGCACCACAATGTTGAGAGGTTGCATTGTATTGGAATTTATGGCCAGGTTGGCCTCTTTCATGTAATCCAAAAAATATATTAAGAAGACCTTCATCTCTCACCCTGAAATTTTTGAATCATCAAGAATTCAAGTGGCAAGGATTTTTGGTAAATCCCTCGATGCTCCTTCCTTAAGTAGGGTCAACCATTAACCCCTAGTCCAATGGTTCAAGATAAAACTCTTTTCTAAACCTATAATCCTTCACATCTTTCCACTTCTTCATAACAACAAACTATAGTACTACTTATTTTCTAGATGCCCTACCAAAAAAAGTCACTAAAATATAAGACATGGATATTTATTTTTTGGACATCGAGCTAAGAGAAAAAAAAATTTCCAATGCCTATTATGTCAGCATTAATGGAAGTGAAGAGACATGCACTTTATCCTTTTTAGAAGCCTTGATTCAAACATATTTATTGTCTTGATCCATGTTGAACTTCAAATTACTTAAGTGTGTATTGAACAAGTACTTAGGGACCTAAATATAGTGCATAGTGGCAATCATCATCATTTTATGGCACGTTTTGTATGCATGTTGTGGGAATATTGTAACCTTTACCTCTCTACAATGATAATATCAATACCTTACCCCATGGACGTTTCCTTCGCATATTGTCATGGTTTTACCATGTAAATTTCTTGTCCTTTTTAATAATGCTTAGTTATCATGTTTTATCTTTCTCGTTAATTTATTTGCAATCAAATTGTGTTGCATTTTATATTTCTTCTATGGGCTCACGTTTCCAAGAAGTGTTATTAGATCCATGGTGAAGAGATTGGATCCACAATTGCATGGGGAGGAGGTTGGATCCACCTTGAAGAAATTTTTTGGGGTTTCCTGACACTGGATATTCCATAAGTGCCCTTTATTTGTCATCATATTTAAGGATTTGAAGGGTTATGGAGAGGCAGTCCTACTAAGTTGTTGATGTTGGATTACTGAGAGGGGTGGTGAATTAGTAATAGAACAATTTAATCCTTTTTAACCACAAAATGCAAGTGTTATATCAATGTAGCACTATCATCCAATAGTTGCATCATAGATAAACAATGAACAAATGAGAAATCATACACATACATAGTGTTGGAAATGATTAACAGGTAGCATATACTTTTCATTGATGGCAAGTACAGCAATAAAGATGGCATGTATGTACAAAGGATTGTTGGCATGTCCTACAGGATGACAGACAAACAAAAGAATAAGCTCAGGAGGCATAGCGCTCTTTTACGTGCAAGGAGCACAGGAAAGAGACCGAGAGCCGTCGGATCTCACTCGGAAATCCCGACAGCTGCTGGATCGGGAGAAACCTGCACAGATGTTAAGTGCAATTGTTGGCATGGAGAAGAAGTGATCTGCGCCGTCAGATTGGAAGCAGATACCCGACAGCCGTCAGATCTGCAAAAGAAGCGAGGGCGATAAGCCATCGGAGTTTCGGGGATCGGGGTTTCAACATGCAAAGAAAACAATGCAA